>MU743416.1:0-13976 GCA_026770625.1 Nicotiana glauca
TGCTCTTCTACGCTAGCACAGGCTATAATAGCAAGTAAAGTAAGGCAATTGTGAAAGAAAAATCCAAATCAAGTACTTTTAAGTAAAAATCCGGGTTTCAACAATTAGCTCAAGTACGCGTTCGTCACCTCACATACAAGGCATTCAAATACCAATTATCACATCCTAAGGGACGAAGTCCCCCATACAAGGTTAGGCAAGCCACTTACCTCGAACCGGTGCCAAATCAACTAAGGAACGATGCCTTTGCCACGAGTATCCGACTCCAAATGGGCCAAATCTATTCAATTCAATTACAAATCATAAATAATATTGCAAACAACTGATTCCACTATTGAAATTAAAGCTAGGGCGCGAAAATAGGTAAAATGACCAAAATGCCCCTCCAGCCAACGTCTTGGAATCGAATATTTTTTACATTTTCAGAACCCTCGTAATCTCACGAGTCTAACCATATAAAAATCTCCCAAATCGGAGGTCAAATGCCCACTTAAAATCACAAAATTAAGCCTAAGAAGTTTCACCCATTTTTCTCAATTTTAGACCTTGAATTTGAATTCTAATGGTTGATTTAGCTAAGAAATGATGGAATATAACTAGAAGGGATCAAAGCAACGTTACCCAATGATCTTCTCTTCAAAATCCACTCAAAATCGCCTTCTCCCGAGCTCTCAATTTATTTTTCTAACTTTGAAATAAACCCTCGGATTATCCCTTTTTCAGACCTGTGATTTCCGTTGTTGTGGCCCAGAGACCGCTTCTGCGGTCTCGCTTTTGCGGTGGGAATAACCACTTTTGCGGTTCAACTTAAGAGGGCAGGAACCGCTTCTGCGGACAAACAACCGCATTTGCGGTTCCGCTTACGCGGGAAGGAGACCACTTCTGCGGTTCTCCTCGGATGGTGCAAATCCGCTTATGTGGAAAGATAGCCGCTTATGCGGTGAAGAAGCCGCTTATGCGGCTCCAGGACCGCAGAAGCGAAAATACCAGATGCCTGCTGCAACTTTTTCCTTCTAACTCCAAACTTTGCCCGTTGAGCATCCGAAATCATCCCGGGATCCCCGGGACTCCAACCAAAAGCACCAATACCACCTAATACCTTATTCGAACTTGTACCGATCCTCAAAATAGCTCAAACAACACCGGAAACCTGATTAAATCAAGGATTCAAGCCTAAGAACTTCAAATTCTAACAAAATATGCTTTCGATAAAGAACCCAACCAAACCTCGTCCGAATGACCTGAAATTTTGCACACACATCCCAAATGAAATGACGGAGCTACAGCAACTTCCGGAATTCCAATCTGACCCTTTCTTAAAAAATTCACTATTGGACCGGAAACCTCAAAATTTCAAATTTCGGCATTTCAAGCCTAAATGAGCTACGGACCTCCAAAATACATTCTGAACACGCTCCCAACCCTGAAATCACCTAACGGAGCTAACGGAACCATCAGATTTTCATTCTGACATCGTCTACACACTGTTTCAAACACAGACCATTTTTCAACTCTTAAGCTCTCATTTAGGGACTAAGTGTCCCAAAACACTCCGAATCCTAATACCGAACGTCCCGACAAACTAAAATAGTAGAAAAGAGCTTAGGGAAAGCAGTTAATGGGGAATTGGGGTGTAAATTCCAAAACCGATCGGTCGGGTCGTTACATAATAACACCTACCATTTCAATACCAAGATGGCACCGTGCGAGACTCTGTATGGGAGAAGGTGTAGATCGCCAATTGGTTGGTTCAAGTTGGTGATTGGGTGCTTCTGATAGTTTCACTTATTAAAGGCATTACGAGATTTGGGAAAAAGGGAAAGCATAGTCCCTACTATATTGGGCCATATAGAATCTTGCGAAAGATCAGTCAATTAGCTTATGGGTTGGAGTTGCCACCAGAATTAGTGGTGGTACAACCAGTATTTCACGTGTCATGTTATAACATTCAAGTATCCAGCACTCAGGTACTTATGCCAGTTTAGTACTTAGATACTCATGTCAGTTTCGTACTCAGATACTCATGCCAGTTCAGTACTAAGATACTAATGTAAGTTCAATACTCAGGTATTCAAGTCAGTTTAGTACTCAGCTACTCATGTCAGCCCAATACTTAGATATTCATTCCAGCTTAGTACTCTGATATTGATGTTAGTTCAACAACCAAATATCTGTGCCAGTTCAATATTCAAATATCCATGTTAGTTCATTATTCACGTATCCATGGCAGATCAATACTCAGTCAATGCAGTTCAGTTCAGTATCTCAACGGTTCAGTAACCGTGTATTCATTCAGTTTAGTATGCAAGTGATAATGGAAGTTAATTTTTGCACCATACTCGTTTAAGGTCCGGAGTTAGAAGAAGTTACAGTCAAGACAATCATTCGAGGATGAATGATCCCAAGGGGGAGATAATGTAACATCCCGTACATTCGGACTAGGTGTGGACATATTAAATGGGTATTAATTTGATATTTTAAACATGTGAAGTCCCATCGGGATGATTATGGGTGAAAATAGTTATTTTGGAATCAAGACGGAGATTGAGGTGCATAAGATTTGATAAAATCAACTAAGTTTGCAGAAGGTCCGTCTTCCAACAGGATTTAGTGAAAATGTGTAAGGAATTTGGAAAATAAAAGCATGAAAGTTGTAGTCTTTTGAAATAGCTTTCCAATGACATATTATGGAGCACAAATGGAGCTCTGTACAAAAACGTTATGCCCGTTTTGCAGAAAGGTGTGCAACCACTGCGGTCCTACCGTGTTTTACCGCGGCTGTGGTGGTGAGGCAGTGTCCTAGCAATTTACCGCGGTCGAGACCATAGTCGCACCAACTGGGACGTGGTGGACGACTTGGGAATTCATTTTTTTAGCCTTATTTGATCCCCCACATCCCCAAAACATAAAAACTTGCTGTAGAAAGAAAAACTCTTAAAAACCTAACTCCTTAAGGGTCCCTCCACCACCGAAGGTAAGTTCTAATGGTGATTCTAGGTTTATTTCAATTCCCTAACACCTTATTAACATGGGTAAACTCTTCATATCATTAGATATTCGATTAGGACACCATTGTTGAGAGAAGAAACCCTAGAACTTGAATTCAAGAAGATTGAACGTCGAAAAGGTAATATCTTCACCCTCTAATTGATTCTATCATTAAATTAATAATTATAGACTCTAGTTCATGAGATATGAATTGATGGTTTTGATAGAAAAGCATGAACGGTGATAGGTTTGGGTTGTTGATTGGTTATTATTGGTTACGGGTGTTGATTACCTTATGGGTGATAAAGAATAATGTTGATTATAACCAATTGAGACTTTAGAATTTATCTAGGAGCAGGCGAATGGGTTATTGGGTGTAGAGACACCATTAATAAGGACTATGAAGCTTTATGTCACCAAGTGTTTGAGAAGATGCCTAACTAACCAAAACATGAATATTATTGCTAATATGGAATCCCTTTGACTTGTATTGATATATATTAACGTTGAAAGGGTTGGCGAATGTTGTATTACGCTCAAGAGCAGGAAGTTAAGGTATGTGAGGCTAACTCTCTATGTTTGGGAATGTTAATGATTCTCCCTACACTACGTTTCTTTTATAATGTTATTAATTGCCTCGGAAATATAGTTAAGCCTAGTTCCTTGAATAGTTGTAGAGCTTCTATTCTCTATCTTCGTAACTCGCTCATGACTTTCATTCTGAACGTTGTGAATTCAGTGCGTATCAATATAGAGTTGGGTTTGATGCCCCCGAGTCTTAGTATAGATTATTCAGTATGCCATATACAGTTGAAATTTCAGCATTCATAATCAATTGAAGAACACATGTCTCAGTCTAGTCCCATTCAGTATTTCAGTATTATATAACCCAGTATGATCCAGTATTTCAGTATTATGTAACTCAGTATGATTCAGTATCCCAATATAATGTAACTCAGTGTGATCCAATATTCCAGTATCATGTAACTCAGCGTGATTCAGTATTTCACTATCATCTATTGCAGTTTGATTCTCAGTTCTGAATGTTGAACACCTGTATTTGGACCTGAGGCTGTAGATTATATGCTTTATGCATACTTGGGCCCGAGGCCGTAGTTTATGCTTTATGCATGTTTGGGCCTGAGGCCGTAGTTTATGCTTTATGCATTTTTGGGCCTAAGGCCATAATTATGTATACATATACTTGGGCTTGAGGCCATAGCTTGTGCACATATATATTGGGCCCGAGGCCGTAGCTTATTTAGATAAACAGGTTGTTCATCATTCAGAAGAGGGAGTATTCATATCCTTACTTCCTTTGTTCAGTTCAATTATCAGTTATTATTTCAATTATCAGTTATCAGTTCAGTTATCAATTCTCATTTTAATTATCAGTTATTAATTATCAGCTATCGTTTCAGTTTCTATTTTAATAGCTGTCATTTCAATACCAATTATCAATTCTCAGTTATCAACTTAATTTTAGTTTCAGTGTTTATATTTTTTTCTTTCAGTTCCTTTACATACCAGTATAATTCAAATGTACTGACGTCCTTTTTGTCCGGGGCCTGCATCTCACAAGGCAGGTAATGATTTACAGGTTGACGATTCAGAGCGCTAGGACTCTCGTATCAGCTATTTGGTGATCCCTAGTTCTTTCAGGTCATTATCATTACTTTACAGTCTTTCAGTATTTTCAGATAGTCAGTGTTTTCAGTATTTCATTAGAGGCTTCATAGACTAGAGTAACAGTTAGACAGAGTCACAAACTTTTCATATTAAGCCATGTTTGCTACAAAAATATTTCATAATTGTATTGCTATTTCCGCATTGTGATTTATATCATCTAGACTTTTGGTATATCAGCACGTGTTAGTTTATTTTCCGCATTCATTATGTTATGATGCCACATGTTGATTCAGTCGGCCAGTTAGTTCGCTCAATCACATGTAGTCAGGCATCGAGTGTTGTGTTACATCCAAACCCAGGTTCGGGGCGTGACAGAAGAACAGGTTCCGTGTAGGGAACATGGTGGCACACAAATTGGCAAAGGAAGCTCTAAAATACCCTAGTTATAATAAAACCCTTTATTTTGTATCATCACCTACCTTTGCAATACATGACTATTGTAAGGATAAGGAGGGTTCTATCCATGTTAGATCATGTAGTATGAATGCGTGTAGCACTCTAGCAGCACTAGGAAATGACGTTGCCTTACAAGTATTTGCACAACTATGTACTAATGGCAATACTATGGGTCGCATACCCTAGTACTTGCTACTGTTTTTTACTATTATTAATAGAAGTATCTTTTCCATTCCAAAATAAAATTTAGAGTCCTAAATTATCATTAATTCAAAATGGAAAAAAAAAGTGTGGGAAGCAGCAATCCTCACCCTTGATACTGATGGGTATTGAACCCAGGCCAACTAGGAAAATGAGCTTGGTCGGGTTAACAAAAAAAAAGAAATAGTTTCTGTGGTCAAAATCAATATTAGAATAAATAGGGTTTCTAATAATCAAGTTTAATTTATTTTTTCAAAATATAAGAGAGTAAAAAGTAATTGAAATTCAATATTCAATAAACAAAGGGAAGAAATCTTATTGATGATTTTCCCTAAGAATTACGAACAAGATAGAAGCAGAGAAAAATGTAAAAGACTGGCTACATATTCGTGAGTTTTCTGATGATCCTACAAAATAAGGTAAATTGTGCTTATATAAGGAAACAATAAGTAACGATTTTCCCTCACTTAATTCCTGCCCATTACTAGCATTAAGCACACTATTTGCCCGTTATTTAAATAACTTGTAATGGTTAAGGTAACAATAAGCGATCAAGAATGATCAGGGATAATGTTGCTTCCCTTCCCTTATTCGTATCTATTTATGAATATTCCCCATATGTAGTCTTCATGCATCTCGTGACTATTTCTCCTTTCCCAGTTTTCAGATACGGTATCTTTCGTAATAAATCCCGTGGGTATTTTATCCACACCTCATCACTCTTCTTTATTGATCTCCTTCCCACATGTTACCATATCATTAATCCTTGTCATATTAATTTTTCTACTAATATAGATAATCCCCCCTCTTTCTGAATATTCGGGAAGTGGTAAGTTTATTTATGGCGGGAATGTCTTGCCGCCTCTTCCTAACATCATTATATTTTCTTCAGAGGTGAAGAGACGTACTTCTTTTCCATTTAATTCTCGAGGCGTGTCATGCTTTGTTTATTCTGCATCTTATAGCGTCTTTTTAGGGTTTTGTGCAGATGCATTAGTTGAAGTGACGGTTCCATTATGATGGTTTATAATGACGGGGTTGTCTTATAAATACCTCATCTCATACCATCCAAAAATTTCTTCTACTTTCTTGCATTCATATTCAAACTCCTTTTGTGATTTCTCTTCTCCTTCATTCTTTCACCATTAAAAATGGCTTCCCTTTCTTCGAATACTTCATCATCACCAAACCCCCGTAAGGCAATCATCATTGATGAACTTCCTCCTTCTTCTGCTCTAGTTAGGAGTAGAAGAAGTGGTAGATTCTGTAGCTTAGGTTCCATGTCAAACCGTAGTACTACTCCTTCCCAGAAGAATATTTCAAAGTTTTCTTTTTCCAAAGCAAAAATTTCATCAACTCCTAGATCTTTGTCAAGAGGTAAAGACCATAACAAACTATTACAGGAGCCAATTATTTATGAAATTGTTCCTCAGGAATTCTCTTTCAAAACTGACAGTGAAGCATGGAGAAAACACGTATCCTCCATAAAAAAACTTAATCAAGACATCATTACCCTTATTTAATTACTCTAGGCCTTCTTCCTTTGGTTTGGCATGAATTCCACTGGAAATCTAATTTCCATGTTATAGTTTCTAGTGCCAATGACCTAATAACCTCTTACCATGAAAGTTATTCGTTTGTTTATTCCTATTCTTTCACTCTAGGATTCAACCCACCTATTGACCCGGTGATCATCGAATTTTGTTGTTACTTAAACGAGTGTCTTGGCCAAGTAGGCCCGATAGTGTGGAGGGCAGTAGCTTGCCTTCGTTATTTGTCAAACTTAGTTTCAGCCACGTGTACTTTTTAGTACTTACTCAGTCTATATTCCCTCAAGCTTTTTCGCAAGGTATCTTTTCTCTTCTAGCGAGAAGCAAGAAAGTTTTATTTAGCCCCGAGGATGATCGTGATCGTGGCCGATATGCTTGGTTCACAGCTGTTCCCACTCGTGATTTAATGGGTGATTAAAACATGCCTTTACTTGAGAAGTGAAGCTTCACACGTGAGTATTTTTCTTTGCCACTTTCTTTTTTTTTCACTTATAATTTCAATTTCCTCATTCGTTTTTTCTTACTTTTCAGCAATCATGGAAGTTTTTGGTGAGCTTTTTGTCTTTCGTGATTGCGTAGAAAATATATTGATTGATGCCCCTAAAGACCCAAGATCGTGGAAATTTCTTTCCCAAAAGTTTGGATGGAAACTGAAAACCCATGGTATTTTATTTTAGCATGACTTATTCTTATTATAACTTCTCTTATTCTGATCTTTTTCGTTATTCTTAGGATTTGCTGTTCGTGGCATTCATTCTGCATCCATTCATGCCACTAGACTTTCTGTTAGCATAGCCTACGAACAAATTTTAAGTGTGTCTCTTCAAAGAGGAAGAAAAATGAAGCCCGCGCCTCCGACGAAGAAGAAGATGATGATGGCTCGCTAGTAAGGAAGCCACGAGTTAGGAGGCGTGTGGTTTTAGATGAGGAAACCATCATTCCCCAAGATCAACCTTCAGGTCTCGTGCCTTTTAAACTTATTGATATACCTGAGAGTTTTCGTTTGGACATCCTGAAGGATGATGATGTTAACCATGCTTTTAACTCTCCCCCCCCCCCCAAGTCCTATTGATAGGTTTTTTCTCAAGGATTTGAGGGTGAAGAAGAATTTATTCATGTTTCTAAATAACCAACCTTTGTCACTCTTCCAATGACCCTTGTTGCTCCTGTTGTCATCCCTTCTGTTACTTTTGCTACCATACCTGCTTCTTATCCCGCACTTGTTGTCACTTCTGCTGCCATTCCTCGTGAAGAGGCTTGCCCTTCTAGTGGAAGAAGAGGCATGAAGCAGTCCTATTTGAAGTCCTTTATGGTGGGATTTTGCTAAGTAAGTTCATCCAAGCTGCGGTTTGGTTAAAATTGTTGATCAGCCCCATGGAAAGGGAATAACTTGAAACTCATTGCTCGATCACCTTAATGAATAATGTTATCAATTCTGCCCTAAAGGTATTGATACCCAATTTTGCCCTCATATTTTTTCAAATAGTATATATATTTTTAAAAATGTCATTTTGCATCATTACTTAATTTACAAGATTTATACAAGTGTTTTTATATTTTTCCATAATTTTTAAAGCTTTAAAATTAATTTTCTTGCATTTAAATTACTTGAATATTTATTAATTACCCCTTAAATTATTTTGTGATGATTTAATTAACCAAAATTATTATTTGCATCAACATATATGTTTCAAAATATTTTACTTTATTTTATGTAGGTACATTTGTATTTTTTAAGTGTCACGACCTTAAACTCAGACCTATCGTGATGGTGCCTATCAATAGTACTAGGCCAGCTGACTTCCACAATACCACGATAATTCATTAAAAGATATGCCAAAAGACATCATGTGCAGAATCCATAAAAGAAAGACAAGAGTTGAACTCAAAGATAGAAGCGCGGAAAGTAAAGCCCCAAAACACCGGAATGTCACTAAATGATGAGCCACTACTACAACTATTCTGATAACAATAAAACTAACATAGTCTGGGAAAAATCCAAAACAACCTCGGGGAAGATAGAGAAGAAGAAAGTAGGGATGTGGTCGTCAGGCAACGACCTTACTATCTCCAGTGATCAGCCGTTACCGTGGCCACAGATACCTGGATCTGCACACAAGGTGTAGGGGGTAACGTGAGTACACCAACTCAGTAACTAACAATTCCAAACTATGGACTAATAGGTAGTAACGAACTTAACCTCAACATGTAAACATGAGTAAACTGTACAGAAAAGTAGGCATGGTCTCAATCAAAGTATTCAGCTCAACCAGTAAAGTAAATACAGATCTGGACAATGCGAGATATATAGTTTAGTTAACCTCTACGTGCCAATGCACAGAATGTATGAAATGTACCATGTACTTCCACTCTCAAGTGCTCAACCACTCTGTACAGTATATGATCATCCCACATAGGGAAGATCCATCCCGGAATATATACACATCGTTGACAATAGTCACTCAGTACCGAGGAAGACCATTCCAGCCCTGTGGAGAAGATCCACCTCCAGGTATCAATACTTAGGACAAGAACCATGTCCAGGGAAGATCCATCCCTCAATATTATCATCCGCGCCCACTGTGGGTATGTAGACTTCGGAGGGGCTCTTAAGGCCCAAGCACTATTATAATCAATATAACTGCTGCGGCGTATAGCCCGACTCCATACTATCACTCATAATCAGGCTCTTGGACACACTCACTAATTCACCTCTCCAGTCTCACAATAGGCTCACGATGTCATGAAAACAACCCGGAACAATGATAAGATGAATCAATAATTAACTGAGACTGAGATATGATATAGAAATGCACGATCATGACTGAGTATGGAATATACTGCGATAACTAGTGAGTTGACAGCAAGAAACGACGGCTAAAGGTCCCAACAATACCGGCATAAAGCCTAAACATGATATCTAGCATTATTTGAAACTTAACTACGTTATCACATGATAAAAAGATGGATATCAACAGGATAGAGTCAAAAAATGGTGCCATGGAATCACCTAGGCCACAATTCTCACGGTGCACGCCCGCATGCCCGTCACTTGGCATGTTTGTCACCTTATTACTAATCACACAACACGTAGTTCGGGGTTTCAAACCCTCATAATAAAGTTTGGAAGCGTTACTTACCTCAAACCAAGATAAAATCCTACTGCGCAATGTCTTTGCTTCTCAAATCGGCCTCCAAACATCCCGAATCTAATCACAAGCAATACAATGCTATCAATATAGGGTAAAGGAACAAATTCCACAAGAAAATACCAATTTATAGGCCAAATCCTGAAATTGGCTCAAACCCGGCCCCTAGGCCCATGTCTTGAAATATGAGAAAAGTAACAAAACTAGAAAGCACATTCATCTACCCATATCAAATTCATCAAAATTTGGTATTAAATGGCCATTCAAAACCTCAAAATCTCATCTCAAGAACTCTTTCATTTTCCCCAAAATTTCCACCCAAATCACAATTTAGATGATAAAAATCAAGTTGTAATCATGGAATTTAACCAAAATCAAGTGAAGGACACTTACCCCAATCAACTCCTTGAATATCACTTCAAAAATTTCCCAAGTCCGTGGTCTCTAGCTTCAAATATGAAAAATGGGCTCAAACCCTCGATTTTGAATATAACATTGTCTGCCCAGATTTCCTTCATCGCGATCGCGGAAATAGCCTCGCCATCGCGAAGCATAAGCAGGATGCCCCACATATTAACCTTATGTGATCGCAAAATTACATAGGCGATCGCGGATCACAACCTCTCAAAACTATGCGAACACGCTCAGCTCTACGCAATCGCGTAGAGCAAATTGCTTTACCTCACTACCGCTCCAAATCCTTCTACGCGAATGCAGCCTCTGCCACGCGTTAGCGATGCACAGCTTTGCACACCTATGTGATCGCGATCCAATCTCAGCGATTGCGTAGAACAAATTCACCTATTCCCCTAAATAAGCCTACGCGATCGGGAATGAATACCTGCTATCGCGTACAAGGAAACCAGAAACATCAGATACCAGATATTAACAATTCAACCTTAAAGTCAACCAAAAACCAAGTCCGTTAACAACTCAAAACTCACCCGAGACCCTCGGGACTTCAACCAACCATACCACCCCATTCCATAACATCATTCAAACTTAGTCGAGCCTTTGATAACTTAAAACAACACCAAAATACCAAATTACCCTCGAATTCAAGTCTAAGAGCTTCTAAACTTTCAAATTACATAAATAACGCCCAAACCTATCAAATCAGGTTCGAATGACCTCAAATTTTACAGACAAGTCAGAAATCAAACCACAAACCTACTCCAACCTCCGAAATTTCATTCCGACTCCGATATCAAAATTTCCACTACCGACCAAAATTGCCAAAATTCTAACTTTCGCCAATTCAAGCCTAATTATATAACGGGTCTCCAAATCTCATTCCGGGCGAACCAGCAAGTCCAAAATCACCTAAATGAGTTAACGAAACCATAAAAATTTGATTCTGAGACCGTTTACACATAAGTCAATATCCGATTAACTTTCCCAACTTAAGTCTTCCCAAAAGAGACTAATTTTCTCAATTCACTCCAAGATCGCTTCAAACTCAAACCAACTGGCCCGATAAGACATAATAGAACTAAAGAACACAAAATGAAGCAAAAAATGGAGAAATGGGGCTGAAACTCTCGAAATAACAGGTCAGGTCGTTACATCGTCCCCCTCTTAAACAAATGTTCGTCCTCAAATGGGTCTACAAACATACCTGAAGCCTCAAGTAGGTGCGGATATCTGCTTCGCATCTCCCATTCAGTCTCCCAAGTAGCCTCCTACACGGGATGACCTCTCTACTGCACCTTTACTAAAGCTATGTCCTTTGGTCTCAACTTTCAGACCTGCCGCACCAAAATAGCTATTAGCTCCAAATCATAAGTCAAATCACCATCTAGCTGAACCGTGCTGAAATCCAAGACATGAGACAGATCGTCGATATACTTTCGGAGCATAGAAACATGAAATACTAAATGTACACCTGCCAAGCTAGGTGGCAAAGCAAGCTCATAAGCCACCTCTCTAATCCTCTGAAGCACCTAAAAAAGCCCAATAAATCGAGGGCTCAACTTGCCCTTCTTCCCAAATATCATAACACCCTTCATGTGTGAAACTTTCAGCAAAACCTTCTCCTTAACCATGTAGGACACATCACGAACCTTTCTGTTAGCATAACTCTTTTGTCTTGACTGTGTTGTGCGAAGCCGCTCCTGAATCACTTTCACCTTTTCCAATGCATCCTCAACCAAGTCTATACCTAACAGCCTAGTCTCACTCGGCTCAAACCAACCCACTGGAGGTCTACACCGCCTCCCATATAAAACACTATACGGAGCCATCTGAATACTCGACTGATAACTATTATTGTAGGCAAACTTTGCGAGTGGTAGAAACTGGTCCCATGAACCACCAAAATCAATGACACACACACGCAACTTGTCCTCCAATATCTGAATAGTGCGCTTGGACTCCCCGTCCATCTGAGGATGAAATGTCATGCTCAACTCCACTTGATTGCCTAGCTCTCACTGCACCGCTCTCCAAAACTGCGATGTAAACTGCGTGCCTCTACCTAAAATGATGGAAACTGGCACTCTATGAAGGCGAACAATCTCTCTGATGTAAATCTCAGCCAACCAATCTGAAGAAGAGGTAGTACACACAGAAATGAAGTGCGTGGACTTGGTCAGCCAATCCATAATCACCCAAATAACATCGAACTTCCTCAAAGTCTATGGGAGCCCAACTACGAAGTCCATGGTGATCCGCTCCCACTTTCAATCTAGAATCTCTATCTGCTGAAGTAAGCAACCCGGTCTCTGATGCTCATATTTTACCTACTGACAGTTGAGACACCGAGCTACAAGCCTGACTACGTCATTCTTCATCCTTCTCCCCAATAGTGTTGTCTCAAATCTGTCACGACCCTAGTTCACCAATTGTGAACACGTCATGACGACACCTAGTCTTCGCGACCAGGTAAGCCTTACACGTTGCGAAAGTGATAATACTTGAAGAAATTTACAATCAAAACTAGAAAACAGGAATAATGTATATAATTGCCTCCTGGCACATACACTTCAACACTTAACATTCTGAAACTATCCCAAAGACCCGGAAACCCACGGGCAACACAAGCTAGGAGAATCATAAGATACAACTCTAATATCCGAAAATGTCTACAACAACTGAGTACATGAAATGGAACTGCTAACTACAAGATAGAGTAGAAGGAGGCTCTTCGGTCTGCGGACGTGGCAGATATACCTCAAGTCTCCGAATATAGCACCTGGATCACTGATAATGCGCTCGACCAGAAGTACCTGGATCTGCACATGAAAAACATGCGCAGGAAGGGCATGAGTACACCACAGCGGTACTTAGTAAGTGCCAAGCCTAACCTCGGTTGGGTAGTGACGAGGAAGGTCAGGTCCCTACCGAGGTAAAACATAATAATCAATATGATTATAAGAAGACAATATGTGTATAATCACAGCAGATATCCAGCAAGAAAATAAGTAAAACAGTAACAGAGGACAAACACAATCAAAGAATCGAGGTACAAACCACAACCGGATATTTATCATTAGGGATCTCCTGGTAACCCGAGGATCTCTTGGTATCCCGAGGATCTCTTGGTATCCTCAATAATAATTATGGGATCTCTTGGTATCCACAATAATAAATTTTGGGATCTCTTGGTATCCAGAGGATCTCCTGGTATCCTCAATAAATATTCTGGGATCTCTTGGTATCCAGAGGATCTCCTGGTATCCTCAATAAATATTCTGGGATCTCTTGGTATCCACAATAATAATTTATGGGATCTCCTGGTATCCTCCATATATAATATTTTCTGTGCCAGGGATCTCTTGGTATCCCACACTCTCAATCATAGTATATAACATGTGCAGGGGGAGCTCCCGGGATGCCATCCCATAGTCCCAAATTTAAATCAACCAACAACAGCTCAAAGTATTAATTAACTACCAAACTCATAGCAAATAATAGTATATTATGGCCTAATATGCTTCATAGAATGCAAACAAGGCAGTTTAAGCAAATAGGCAAGTAAGTCCACTAAACATGCTTTTCTAAG
>MU743416.1:25657-67750 GCA_026770625.1 Nicotiana glauca
GCGTCAAAAACCCAATCGCGACTTGATGAAATTAAATCAAAATTTTCATATCAGTCCTATAATTCATGATTTAAATTTCGGAAGTCTCAAAATCAAATTTGGATGTCTAGAACTAAAAATGAACCTTTAGATCATTACATTTATGCTCAAATGAACAAAAATCTTCCAAAAATGACCCGTTGGGCATCCGAAACACGCCCGAGGCCACCGGGACATCAACCAAAAATTACCAACACCTCCTAAAACGTCATACAAACTTGTTACAATCATCAAAACACCTCTATTAACACTAACATCATCGAATTATAACGAATTCATGCCTAGGTTCTTTTAAAACTTCAAAAACACACATTCGATCAAAAACCCGACCAAAACATGTCTGAATGACTTGAAATTTTGCACACATATCCCAAATAACCTAATGAAGCTACATCAACTTCCGGAATTCCGTTCCGACCCTCGGATCAAAATTTCACCTATCAACCGAAAATCGCAAAAATACCTAACTTTCGGCATTTCTAGCCTAAATGAGCTACGAGCTTCGAAAATACATTCCGAACACGCTCCTGGCCCCGAAATCACCTAATAGAGCTAACAGAACCATCGGATTTCCATTCCGAGGCCATCTTCACACAGTTCCAATTACGGACCATTTTTCAACTCTTAAACTCTCATTTAGGGACTAAGTGTCCCAAAACACTCCGAATTCAAACACAGAACGTCCCGTCACATCAAAATAGCAGAAATGAATTTAGAGGAAGCAGTTAATAGGGGAATGGGGTGTAAATTCTAAAAACGACCAGCCGGGTCGTTACAAAATCCTTGTACTTCTTCGCGGCACCTGAATGGATGGAATATTGCGAACTATGAGCCTCCTCTAGAATCAACTCCTGTAGCCCATCCATATTGGGCACACATATCCAGCCCTGCATCCTCAATACCCCGTCATCACCAATAGTCACATCTATGGAATCATCATGCAGAACCATGTCCTTGAGGACAAGCAAATGAGGATCATCATACTAGCACTCTCTGATGCGATCAAACAGGGAAGACCGAGAAACCACACAAGCTAGGACCCGACCTGGCTCCGAATATCTGATATCACAAATTGATTGGCCAAGGCCTGAACATCAACTGTGAGGGGTCTCTCACAAACAGGAAGGAATGCAAGACTACCCATATTCACTACCTTTCTACTCAAGGCATCGGCCACCACATTTGCCTTTCTCAGATGGTACAAAACAGTAATATCATAGTCCTTTAGCAGCTCCAACCATCTCCGCTATCTCAAATTGAGATCCTTCTGTTTGAACAAGTGGTGGAGGCTACGATGATCAGTAAAAACCTCACAAGACACACCATAGAGATCGTGCCACCAAATATTCAACGCGTGAACAATGGTAGCCAACTCCAAATAATGAATAGGGTAGTTCTTCTCACGAGGATTCAACTGACAAGAAGCATAAGCAATCACTTTACCCTTCTGCATCACCACACATCCAATGCCAACCGAAAAAGCATCACAATATACTGTATAAGAACCTGAAGCTGATGACAGAACTAATACTAGAGTTGTGATCAAGGCAGTCTTGAGCTTTTGAAGGCTCGCCTCACACTCACTCGACCGCCTAAAAGGAGAACCCTTTTGGGTCAATTTGGTCAAGGGTGATGCAATAGAAGAGAAATCCTGAACAAGCCGGTGGTAATAACCTGCCAAACCAAGAAAACTACGAATCTCTATAGCTGAGGACGGTCTGGGCCAACTCTAAACTGCCTCTATATTCTTCGGATCCACCTGAATACCCTCATTGCAGACGACGTGCCCCATAAACGCCACTGAAGTGATCTAAAACTCTCTCTTGGAGAACTTAGCATAAAACTTTTCCTCCCTCAACCACTGCAACACAATCCGCAAATATTGGGCATGCTCTTTCTGGCTAGAAGAGTACACTAGGTTATCATCAGTGAATACAATAACAAACGAGTCGAGATAAGGCTGGAACACACTATTCATCAAATGTATGAAACGTTGTTGGGCATTGGTCAGCCCAAAAGACATCACAAGGAACTTATAATGTCCATAACGGGTCGTGCAAGCTATCGTAAGAATGTCCGAGTCCCTAAAGTTGGTCAAATAGACCATCAATCCACAGCAAAGGGTATTTGTTCTTGATTGTGACTTTGTTCAACTACCTATAATCAATGCGTATTCTCATAGTGCCATCCTTCTTATTCAAAAATAGGACGTGTGCACCCCAAGGTGACACATTAGACCGAATAAACCCCTTATCAAGGAGTTCCTAAAACTTCTATTTCAATTCCTTTAACTCCATTGGTGCCATACGATATGATGGAATAAAAATAGGCTGAGTTCCCGGCACCAAGTCAATACCGAAGTCAATATCCTTATCCGGCAGCATGCCCGACGGGTCTGCAGGAAACACATCTAGAAAATCCCTCACTAGCGGAACTAAATCAATAGCAGGAGTCTCTACACTGACATCCCTCACAAAAGCCAAATAAGAAAGACAACCCTTCCCAACCATCCTCTAGGATTTCAAGAATCAAATCACTCTACTAGGAACATAATTCGAAGAACCTTGCCACTCAATCTGTGGAACTCCCGGCATAGCCAACATCACCATCTTAGTGTGATAGTCCAGAATAGCATGACACGGAGACAACCAATCGATGCCCAATATCACATCAAAATCAACCATACTAAGCAGTAACAGATCCACTCTAGTCTCTAATCCCCCAATAGTCACTATACATGACTGATACATACGGCCTACAATAATGGTATTGCCCACGCGTAGATACATGAATAGATGATACAAGAGACTCGCAGTGTGTATCCAAATAATGAGCAAAATACTACAACACATATGAAAAAGTGGAACCATGATTAAATAATACAGAAGCATCCTTGTGGCAAACTGAGATAATACCTGTGATCACAGCATCTGAAGTAATCGCATCAGGTCTAGCAGGGAGTGCATAGAAATGAGCCTGATCGCCTAATTGGCCTCCCCCTCTAGGGCGACCCCTAGTTGATTGGTCTCCACCCTGAGCTGGGTGGGTGGGTGGGGAAGTAACTGGTGCTGAAGTTGAAGGCTGACACCTCTACTAGGATGAACCTCCCGTAAGGCGGGGAAAGAACCTCTTGAAATGACCCAAATCTCCACACTCAAAGAAACACCTCTCTGTAAATGGCGGTAGGGACTGAAGGGAGCCCCGAGCACCGGGATACCCAATAGAAAGACCAGGCATAAATGTACCCTGAGATGATGGTTCCTGAGACAAACTCTAAGCTGGAAGGGTACTGAGAGATAAGTGGTCCTGCTGAGAACTGTGAGAACCATGGCCAAATGATATGCCATGGTTTGTTGGACGAGCAGTCTAAGCATGCCTGAAAGGATAGCCCCTGCCGTAGTGAAATCGACCTTCTGAAGGAATACCTCCAAAACTACCAGATCCATAAGGCCTATTGTCCTCTCTCTCTACTCGCTCCTGGTGGCGAACCAACTCTATATCTTAAGCAATATCAATAACCTCCTCAAAAGAAGCATCAGACACCCTCTCTCTATTTAAAAAAATCCGTAGCTGAGATGTGAGGCCATTAATGAACCTCATAATCCTCTCCTTATCTATGGGAACTAGCCAGATAGCATGATGGGCCAACTCAGAGAATCTCATCTCATACTGAATCATAGTCATATCATCCTAAAGAAACTTCTTGAACTATCTGCGCAGATCCTCTCTACGAGACTGCGGTACTTACTTCTCCAGAAAGAGAACAAATAATTGTTACTAGGTAAGGGGCGCTGCACCAACTGGACTACGCCTCTCATAAGCCTTCCACCAAGTGAAGATAGCTCAAAAGAACCAAAAATTAGTGAACAAGACCCCAATGGTCTCCAGAATACCTGTTTTACGGTGAATCCTCTGACACTTATCTATGAAACCAGGGCATCCTCGCCCTCTGTACTACTAGAAGTCGGAGACTGAAGTCTACCAAACCTCTCATATCTATGCTGCTCATCCTCAGGCATGGTAGGAACCACATATTCCCGAGCAGCTACAACCGGCTGGGCAGGTGGTGCCCCGCTGTCAGAAGTCACTGAACAACCTGCTCAGGTGTGCGGGCGGCGGGAGCCTGAGTGCCTTCCCAGGCCTGGGAAGTGGATGCTATAGTAGTAATAGAGACCGCCTGAGCAAGATCAGTGCACACAGTCAGAATCAAAGCTAAGGTCTCTGAAGACCTGGAATTATGAAGGGCACAACTGGTGCCTGAGCTGGTCCCGCTGGTGCATCCACAACTGGGACCTGGTCCTGAATAGGGGCAACTAGCTGTTGTGCGGGCTACACCCCTGCCCCTACCACGGCCTCAAATGCGACCTCGGCCTCTCGCGCCCCCAACTGGTGGTAGTGGTGGTTGTCCGTCTTGGCCGGTAGCACATGTCTTCAACATTTGTGAGAGAATAGAATAACAGTAGTTTAGTTACCAGACCCAATAGATTCGCACAATAAGATTTCAAGAATGTGAAGTTTCCTAAGGATTTTGCACCCTCTCGAAGATAAGAACAGACGTCTCTATATTGATCCGCAAGATTCTACTAAACCCGCTTATGACTCGTGACACCTATGTAACCTAGGCTCTAATACAAACTTGTCATGAACGTAAACTCAGACATGACATGATGGCGCCTATCAATAGTACTAGGTAGCAGACTTCCACAATACTTGATAATTCATTAAAAGATATGCCAAAAGACATCGTGTTTGGCAGAATTTCATAAAAGAAAGACAAGAGTTTAACTCAAAGATAGTAGTGTGGAAAGTAAAGCCCCAAAACATCGGGGTATCACTGAGTCAAGATCCACTACTACAACTATTCTGATAACAATAAAACTAACATAGTCTGGGAAAAATTAAAAATACAACTATGGGGAAGATAGAGAAGAAGAAAACAGGGTTGTAGTTGCCAGGCAGCTACCTTACTATCTCGAGTGATCAACAATAGAAAATAATCAGCAGCCGCTACCATGGCCAGAGATACCCGGATCTGCACATAAGGTGCAGGGGGTAACGTGGGTACACCGACTTAGTAAGTAACAAGTCAAAACTATGGACTGATAGGTAGTGACAAACTTAACCTCAACAGGTAAACATGAGTAAACTGTACATAAAAGTAGGCATGCTCTCAATCCAAGTATTCAGCTCAAATAGTAAAGTAAATACAGATCTGGACAATATGAGATATATAGTTCAGTTAACCTCTACGTGCCAATGCACAGAATGCATGAAATGCACCATGTACTTCCACTCTCAAGTGCTCAACCACTCGTACTGTACATGGCCATTCCAACCAAGGAAGATCCATTCTGGAATATATACACATCGCTCACAACAGTCACTCAGTACCGAGGAAGATCATTCCAACCCTGTGGAGAAGATCCATCTCCAGGTATCAATACTTCAGACAAGATCCATGTCCAGGGAAGATCCATTCCTCAATAATATCATCCCTGCCTACTATGGGTGTGCAGACTTCGGAGGGGCTCCTAAGGTCCAAGCGCTATCATGATCAATATAATTGTTGTGGCATGCAGCCCGATCCCATAATTATTATACATAATCATGCTCTCAGCCTTACTTATAAATTCACCTCTCCAGTCTCACCATGGGCTCACTATGTCATGAAAACAACCCGAAACAATGATAGGATGATTCAATAATTAATTGAGACTGAGATATGATATAGAAATGCATGATAATAATTGAGTATGGAATATAAAGTGAAAACTAGTGAGTTGACAACAAGAAATGACCGCTAAGGTCCCAACAATACCGGCACAAAGCCTAACCATGATATCTAGCATGATTTGCAGCTCAGCTACGTTATCACATGATGAAAATATGGTTATCAACAGGATAGAGTCAATAAACGGTGCCATGGAATCACCCAGGCCACAATTCTCACAGTGCACGACCGTCACTTGGCATGTGCGTCACCTTAGTACTAATCACACAACACGTAGTTTGGGGTTTCAAACCCTAAGAACCCAGTTTGGAAGCGTTACATACCTCAAACCAAGCCAAAATCCTACTCCGTGATGCCTTTGCCTCTCGAATCGACCTCCAAATGTCTCGAATCTAATCACAAGCAGCACGATATGATCAATATAGGCTAAAGGAACCAATTCCACAAGAAAAATACCAAATTATAGGTCAATCCCGAAATTGGCTCAAACCCGACCCCCGGGCTCACGTCTCGGAATTCGACAACAGTCGCAAAACTAGAAAGCCCATTCACTCATGAGTCTACCCAAACCAAATTCATCAAAATCTGACATCAAATCACCAATCAAAACCTGAAAATCAAATCTCAAGAACTCTTTCATTTTCCCCAAAATTTTCCTCCCCAAATCACAATTTAGATGATAAAAATCAAGATGTAATCATGGAATTTAACCAAAATCTAGCAAAGAACACTTACCACGAATCAACTCCTTGAATTTCCCTTAAAAAATCACCCAAATCCGTGGTCTCTAGCTCCAAATATGAAAATTGGGTTCAACCCCTCGATATTGAATATAACACTGTCTGCCCAGATTTCCTTCATCACGATTGTGGAAATAGCCTCGCGATCGAGGAACACAAAAAGGCTGCCATACATATTAACCTTACGTGAACGCGAAATTACACACACGATTGTGAATCATAAGCTCTCAAAACTACACGAACGCTCTCTGCTCTACGCGATCGCGTAGAGCAAATTCCTTCACCTCACTACCGCTCCAAATTTTTCTACGCGAACGCGACCTCCGCCACGCGTTCGTGATGCACAACTTTGCACATATACGCGATCGCGTAGAACAAACTCATCTATGCCCCCAAAATAATCTTACTCGATTGCAGATGAACTCCTGCAATCACGTACAAGAAAAATTGAAACAACTGATACCAGATATCAGCAATTCAGCCATAAAGCCAACCAAAAACCAAGTCCCTTAACAACCCGAGGCCCTCGGGACCTCAACCAACTATACCAGCACATTCCACAACATCATTCAAACTTAGTCGAACCTTTGAATCACTCAAAACAACATCAAAACACAAAATTACCCTCGGATTCAACCCTGAGAACTTCTAAACTTTCAAATTTCACAAATGACGTCGAAACATATCAAATCATGTCCGAATGACCTCAAATTTTTCACACAAGTTACAAATGACACAACGAACCTACACCAACTTTGAGAATCCCATTCTGACTTCGATATCAAAATTTCCACTACCGGCCAAAATCGCCAAATTTCTAACTTTTGCCAATCCAGCCTAACTCTACCACGGGTCTCCAATTCACATTCCGGATGCGCTTCTAAGTCCAAAATCAGCTAACTGAGCTAACGGAATCATAAGAATTCAATTCCGAGACTGTTTACACATAAGTCAATATCTGGAAAACATTCCCAACTTAAGCCTTCCCAAAAGAGACTAAGTGTCTCAATTCAATCCAAGACCACTCTAAACCTGATCCAACTGACCCAGTAAGACATAATACAGCTGAAGAGCATAAAATAAAGCAGAAAATGGGGAAATAGGGTTGTAACTCTCGAAACGACCGACCGGGTCATTACATTAAGCTATTTACATAATTTTTCCATAATGTAAATACATTTTTCCATAATTATGCATATGCATAATTAGATTTTTCTTACATTATTTGTGCCAAAATTGCTTTTTTATATTTTTTAATGTTAAGATATTATTTTCAATCATTTTACTGTACAAGTAATGTTTTATTACTTATAAATTACTTTTTCTAAATTATTTTAAACAAATTTTGCATATTTAATTTTAGCTCTAATATAAGGTCTAATTTTTGGACCAAATTACAGGCCCAAATACCTAGCCTATTTCTTTGAACCCTCGGCAACCAAACCAAATGACCCATTAACTCTGACCCTCCAAATTTTCCTATTTAATCTTGGTCGTTGATCTCAAAGGATCAATGACCCATAATAAATCTCCCATTCTCCTTATATCCCCATAATCCAAACCCTAGACCCCATGTATCATTTTCACCGCCTTCAAACACTCCCCTTTATCTCCTAAATCTAAACCCTAACCGACCATGGAGATCTCTGCTTATCTTTACCTTATATGCGTCCATACGTGGGTTTACTTACCTTTTTTTGTTGCTATTACTCCTTTTATGGTGGCTTTCATTACCATTTCTCTTATGGCAATCCAGATCCAGCCTTGATTCTGTGGTTTTGGATGCTATTGTAGCTATATGCACTAGAGAAGAGAAAATCCCTCTTGTATATGGTATATCCCTTTTGATTTTGCCATTATTGGGTCTTGTGAGTGATTTGCCCTAAGTTCGATTCCAACTAGGGTTTGGATTCCGAATTTTCTTTTACTGGTTCTATTGCAGATTGCATGCATTATTTTTTTTCATAATTTTGGTTTGATCGATTGTTTTCGTTATTTGTCCGTCTTAATTTGAACACTATATATACCCCTCCCCAATTTCCTCTTTGGACGGACCTTAGACTGA
The DNA here is from genome assembly GCA_026770625.1 of Nicotiana glauca. NCBI lineage: Eukaryota > Viridiplantae > Streptophyta > Magnoliopsida > Solanales > Solanaceae > Nicotiana > Nicotiana glauca. Next base: position 34,233 of record MU743416.1, read on the forward strand.
AATTAGTTAATGTCGCTCTCTTACTCTCTCATTCTATATAATATCCTAAAATTTGAGACCTTGGACGGCTGAAAGCCAATGCCACCAAAAATCGATTGTTGCTCATTCTCAGCGCAAGAACCGATTGGAGTTCACTTGAAACCATTGGGAACTCTGAAGTATTGTTGAAATCACCCTTCTTGTTTACTTATTCTTCTATAACTGGTAATGTACCTATGACTTTTGCAATCTCATTCTCTTTTCGTTTGAGTCCTGGTTCTGTATATCTATGTCTCTGAGATTTTTATGAACCAACATACTATTGTATGCTCTGAAACTCTTCTTGAGGCTCTATGCTTTCTAGTAATTGAACTTGCCTATTTGTTGTCTTAGTTATATTTTCTTTAGTGTGTTTACTCTAATAGGTGTGTTCGAATGTTCACTATTGCTATTTATTCTGGGTTTAGCTTATTTCCTTGTTTTGTATTCTTGTGAAGAGTCAAATCATGCCTAGAACTTGCTCTTCTTTTTGAATCATTCATTTGCAATTTATTACTTTCTAGAGTTAACTCCTAATCATGTTATTAGACTAAACATGTTTTATCTTCTACTTATAAGCTAATGTGTGTCCCCTGCCTTGTCATGTGTATTTGTGATAAATCAATGCATGTATTTCATACCATGTGGAGTCATTTTTGTCTAATCTGCTAAGTTCTTGAGGTTGTACAAAGTAGCTAAGGAATTTTTCCATGCCATTTAAGTTTTAACGTATGTTTGACTTGTGCAATCATGTGCTCTTTAGCATTGTCTAAAACCTTAGGATAAACCTCGTATTTGATCTTTTTTCCCATATGTGATTAAGCTTAGTGCAGGCTAGTCCTGTTAACTTATATTTGACATATTTTTGTTCATTATGAGTTCTGGTGCTATTTATCTTTTATGTATGATTGATAATGGTAAAACTTCCCCATGCCTAATTGAGTAGATTGTTACATACCATGTTCATTAGCCTGTTTGTTATACTCATACTTGCACTAGAACTTTATGCTATAACTTCACTTCTGTCTGCGACTCTAGAAGGTTCTTCTCTCAAGTTTGTATTTCATGCTGATCTTAGGTCATATTATGTCCTGAAACTCTATTTGGGATTGTCTGTTAATTTGTAGCATTCCATCCTTCCTTATGAACTTTTAGCATCATATGTGTATAACTTCATGTGATCTCGTCTATCTTCTTTGGCTTAAACTACTGTTAGTTGCAGCCCTAACAACTAAGTGTGTGGATTTCAAGTGGTCTAATTAATTTATTTACAATTTGTTGCTCATATGGTTAAGTTTGGCATTACTGGGTAAGTTAGTCCCCTTTCGACCTAGTATGGATCTGTATCCGGGTCATGCAGCTGATACATTCTAATGTCCTGGGTTTACTATTTTGTGTGAAGGATGAGATCATTGAAACCCTGAATTTGCTGGGTTATGCCTCTTTGGGCCCGCTCTGCTTCTTGAACCTATACTCATTTTAGCTTGTAACATCTGAGCATGTATTCTTTGTTTCGGGCCTGCAAAAATATTTAATAACGACTAATAGGGGTATTAATGAAAAGGGGGCTGGGGCATTATAATATCTGCATGAAAGGGTAGAAAACCTGCATATAGGGTCTGCGTGTTATATTTGCCATTTCGTTCAGCGTGCCTTGTTTGTTATTTTGTTTGGTATATTGCATACTAATAGAAATCATGCCTATAGGGAATTATGCACACCTCACATGTGTATTGTTCAAACATGCTCATTCTTATGTTACTACTTAGACAACGTGCCTATAGAATTTAATAGCACATACCTCACTCATCTAGTTTATAGGATTTAAATAATCAATTAGTCAAATGCTTTTACAACTTTAGTGTACTTCCATTTACACACCATGACTACAAGATCTTAATTAGTCAGCTACTTTGTGTCGTTTCTATACCGCTTCATTATTAGAAATCCTGTCTAGAGGATATTGTCACCCACCTAGAAAACATGCCTATAGGGATAAAGTGTTGTAAAACCAGTTTTAATTATCAATTGTTAGAAATCCTGCTTATAGGATGTGGTTATTCATCCTAGACAAGCATGTTTATAAAATCAATGTCGCAAACTCAGAGTTTTCAAATATCCTTATTGCCTCTTCATACGAACAAGTAGAGATTTCGTCTATAGGATCTTTAACGCTTTAAATATACAAATCTATTAGTTTAAAGTTGCAACCCTAAAAATCATAATTATCTAGAAGTCATGCCTATAGGACTTAATGGCTAAAATATGCCTTAATGCTGAAATAGTCTACTGCATAACCCGAAATCTGCTTGCGTGCCTTTGTTGTTATGTATGGAGTCTAACTTAGGACTTTAGTTGTCTTTATGTGAAGTCCTATCTATTTTGAATGTTGCTTAGTTTTATCATTTTATAGCAATCTAAGTAAAGTCTAGAACCACCCAAATAGTAGGCCCAAATGCCTCCTGGATCATAGGCATGGGACCGGTAATGCATGCATAGGGTACGGCCTAGAATTGAATTAGAACGCTTTTAGGTAAACAACTTCAACATAGTACTCGGGTAGCAGGAGATGATAGTCTGTGCCCACTGAATAATATGAGAAAAACCTACCTAAAGAAAGTTGCGAGGTATTATTTATGTTGCACGGGGTGATCCTTTCGGCTAAAAAGCATAGGATCCCCAATTTCCTTTATGTACTTGATATCTACACTTAGTCGTTTAACATAGATTAATGTAATTGTATCCTTCCAATCATATTGAGATTTGTATCTATGTTATAATAAGACTTTTCAACTTCTAACCTCTATTTATTTGATCACTTAGCCTAATTACACAATCCACATAGTTTAAAGTTCGACTGGGATCCACAATTGTGGACCTCGAAGAGTGCCTAACACCCTCTCTTTGAGGTAATTTGAGCACTTACCCGATCTTTGGTGACACGGACTAGTCAAATAGAGGTATTTGTGAATAGGTGTCCCAACGCACCTTAAAAATCATTAGGATGCAACTCTTCTCTTTTAATACCTCCATTTATAAGAGCTGTCACACGTCAAAGCCCGCTTTCGTGAGAAAACGGGGCGTGACAATATTCCCTTCTCTTATTTCTTTTTCTTCCCTTTCATTTAAGCTTGAAATCCTTCCACCTTGCTTTTTTTTTTGCATATCAAATAGCCGATGAGGAGGATAGCCTGGACTGAGCAGCAAGTTGCTGAGCTTTGTACTAAAGATGATAGTTGTTGATACCCAATTTTTTCTTGTATATTTTTAATATGAAAAATACTTTAAAAATAGCATGTATATGCATATATAACAGGTCCCAAGGTTTTATTACTTTTCCTCAATTTTTAAATCAATTTATGGCCCTATTTGTATCAAGAAAATACAATAATTATTCCCAAAATTATCATTTTGGTGATTTATTTATTGGACTCTTATATTTACACTGAAATATAGGTAACATATTTTTTACACATTTTTACAAATTTATTTAGTATTTTAAAAGCTAAATTGTATATAATTGCAATATTAGCCTCTTTTAAGGATTAATTGTATTTATAGTTACAAAATGAACTCCAATATTTTTAATTTAGTAATTAAGTATTATTAATCATTTTTGTATCTTTGATTTATTTTTAGAAATTATTCTACTATTTTTATAAAATAAACAAGGAAAAATAGCTATTTAAATATTAGCCCATTTTTATTTCAAATTTTTAGCCTGATTTGGCACCCAATTAAACCCAGCTTGAGTCACAATTACCATAAACCAAATCCTAATCTACCCGACCCACGATCCTTTTAAATAACCCGCCCGGATCCCACTCAATCTAGGTCGTTGATCAAACTGATCAACGGCTACCCTTTAATTTTTTTTATTTAAATTTCCCATTACCCCCTAAACCTAATCATTTCTCACCGGTAGCCGCCTTTGAATTCCCATTCTCTCTCAAACTACTCTCCAACCCTAGCTGTCGCATTTAACCACCACCCCAAAATCGCCTGAAACCATGGCTTCCAAAGCCATTAAAGGCCTATACCTTCCTCTTATAACTCCTACATGCTTGATTATTAAGGTTTCAAGACCAGACTTTGAAGAAGTTTGGTCCAGACCTTGGTCTATTTCAGTGCTATGTTGTCTCCGGTCATTTTCGACCTTGTTCCGGCCAGCCATGGCTATTCAAGCCTGACTCTTGGCTTCTCCTGCTCAGATCAATGACCTTACCAAGCCTTTCTCACCATCTGGGTTCTTCTGAAACCCTAATCTTCGAGTTTCTTCTGACTTCTAATGTAATTTTATTCATTTCGACTTATAATAAGTTATAATAAACATTTGGGGCAGGCTAGTGGAAAAAGGGTGGGTAACCATGAATGCGAAGGGTAGAAATCATGCCTATAGGTCTATTCTAATTCTTCATACTCAATACATATAGAAATCATGCCTATATGTCTATTCTAATTCTGCATACTCCATACATATAGAAATCATGCCTATAGGTTGTTCTAATTCTACATATTCAATTACGTATAGAAACCATGTCTATAGGTTTAAAAGCAATTTCTACATTAGATACCATGTCTCTAGGTTTTAAAAGAAATTTCTGCATTAGATACCATATCTATAGGTTTTAAAAGCAATTTTTACATTAGATACGATGTCTGTAGGTTTAAAACAATTTCTGCATTAGATACCATGCTTATAGATTTGAAATCAAGCTTCTGCATTCATATACTATGTCTATAAGTGTATAAAATCAACAACGTGTAGAAAACATGCCTATATGAGTTTCCAAATGAATCTGATTCGCTTCACTCAATGCTAGCTATAAAATCAGCAATAATATATATACCATCACTTGGAGAATCTGTAATGAAGTTGTTAATTCTGCATCTCTTTTGATAATTCAAGTCCTTTACTTAACCAAAGTTTAGCAAGCATGCCTATAGGATTTCAAATAATTCATGTCGAGTTCTTACTGTCTCATCGCCTTCTGAATTCAGTAGATGTCATGCCTATAGGACCTCGCCTTAACAATTAGGCAAGCCTTAGAGTACTAATTAAAAACTGAATCTGATTCTGTTAGTTATTGCAACCTGCAAGCAATCCTGATTCAGGCTTCTTATCTAAATTATGTAGAACACCAATCTGCCCCAATCTTTTAAACTCCCTCGTATTCAATTTTAATCAAACCTAACCAGTATGTGAAAGTCATGCTAATTATATGCTTTTCTGTTCAAGAAGGTATAACTGAGCCTTATATGTTTATATGTCTACCCAAATATGCAGAATGTGTTTTGTATGTCGCCTAGAATTTTACCTTTAAAACCCCAAATAAGCCTAATATCCCTCCTTTTTAGGCTTAGTAGTCCTAAGTGCCTCCGGGACTGATAGGAACGGGACAGGTAATAGCATTCAATAAGTAATCGAGACCAATCTACGCTTTAAATACCTTAATTGGGTGAGATGGGTAGATATGGATATGATGACCATGCGATAATGTCACGTGTAGCCCCTCATTGAGGAGTGATTATCGGACATTGTGTGGGGTGATCCATATTTTTAATAAATCTAGGACTCCCCCTTTCTTTTATTCTTTACTCTTTTAGTATTGTAACTCTTTAAAAATCAGGTTTTCTAATTTCCCTTTTCAATCTTGCTTTCAAACCATTATGTGCTGAAATCCCCTCTTATTTGAGCCTTATTTGTTTATATGTTAATTGCATCTCAATTCACAATAATTGTCTGGACGGGACCACACTAGTGGATTCTGAGGGGTGCCTAACACCTTCCCCTTAGAATAATTTCAAGCCCTTACCCTATCTCTGTTTATTCAAATCGAACTCTTTTGGTGTCCTAATGCACCCTAATCATTAGGTTGCGACTCTTTATTTGCAAACCCAGTTCCCAGAAGGAATGTGTTGTCCCGCCAAATATCATAAACCCGATTTCCGCGGAGGAAAAAGGGGGCGCGATAGCATGGCAACTCTGTTGGGGATTTTTTAGGCTTTTACCATTTCAAACTATTATTGTGAATTTATGCTTCTTTGCGCGCAATTATTTATTTCTTTTAGCATTCAATTTCCTTTTCGATTGCGAAATTGACTTGTCCCTTTGTTTCTTTCCTTTACTTCTTTCCTTCATTTCCGCTTTAAATATGAAATTGTTGTATTTACTGCTTTCTTAAATGTGCAAATACATGCCTTTAATTGTTGCATAATCATGCTAAACATCATATTCCACTCGTGCCAAACAAATCCTATAGCAACGTTTATAATGAGTGGTTATGCTATTCCAATATTATCACCCCCTAAATCTGAAAAAGGCATATTTGCGGCAAAACCAGTTGATCAACGGTGTAGTCGATGGTTCTGTGCCTTTCCCCTTTGAGTTGTCCACTCAAATGTACCAATCTAAAACCCCAAAGAAACCTTACTCTATTTAAATTGTGCATGCATCGTGGTCAAACCTAGCTGAGTTAGTTATGCTGTCCACATAATGACTCTTTAAGATAGCCTTGTCCAAAGTCCACTGGGTTTCCCTATAACCCAAACGAACATCATCATGATCTATGCATTTATTTGGAAAATTGAATGTTATGCCAATTATTGATGTTAAATAGTCGAGTCCGGTGGGGGAAAGCGCCTAACCTTATTTTTCTTGCTGATAATGAGGCATGAAATCCACAGATTTAGCATGGTTACCAACATCCACCTAAAACTGCTAAACTGGTGGAAAGATCTTCATTCCAGTGACCAGACTCTCATCCGAAAATATCTAGGGAATCTATCATCCCTCATGGAAATCCAAACCAGCAACAAGATCATTGAAGCTGATACTTTATTTTGGGAATGTGAGAGGTCCGTATTCCACTTCGGGGAAATTGAGATGACACCCTTGCTAGAAGAGATAAGAGGATTAGCCGGTTTAGTATGGGAGACTCTGGGTTTATTGATGCATGAGAAATGCAAGGGCAGGGGTTTCCTCAAAATGATGGGTCTGAAGAAGAATCCATAACTGACATGCCCCAAAGAATCCTATATCCCCTTTGATTATTTGTACAAGAGGTACGGTCACAGCAAATCCTACCGTACCTATCCTGATGAGTTTAGCATCACCTCATTGGGCATATTCATTGAAGGGTCTTTGTATTCATGTTCTATTTTCTGAGGCTGATTGTGTTTCCAATGAAGAAAGCAAGAATCCACACCCGACTATCCATGGTCACTAAAACCTTAATCGAAGGAATTGGAGGTCAACCATTTAGCATTGTGCCTATGATCATCGCGGAAATATACCAAGCCTTAGAAAAGTGTCAACGAGGAGCTAGTCACTTTGAACGTTGCAATTTGCTACTTCAACTATGGCTCATGGAGCATCTACAAAAGGGTGAATACCGACAAAATATTCAACGAAGGGACTGGGATGATCATATTGCTTTCTATCACCCAAAGCGAATGAATTATATCCCTGATATGTTTGCTCAGCTGGAGGATACCAAATGATGGTTCGAGCTATTTGATAATTTGACCGAGGAGCAAGTACAATAGATGTTCGAATGGTTTTCGAATGAAGAATTCATCGCCCGATCCCGAGACATGCCTTTCTTGATATTAATCGATTTAAGAGGAACGTACTCTTATGTGCCTCTCCGAGTTATGAGGCAAGTTGGTAGGAAGCAGGTTGTACCCAGGGTCGACAAGATGAGTCATTTCTAGGCTGACTTCAAGGTTGATGATAGTCCTTACGAGTGCCAATATCAGCATATGTGGCACTGCATGATCATCATGGGGAAAGATACCATCGAACTAGGTAGATACCACGCCAGTTGTACTCCCTACTATTCCGGCTGGTTGGAGGATAATCATAATGGTCTGAGTCAACCTGGGTTTGTTCGAGGTCACATGATTATAGATGAAAAGGCTGAGGCACAGGTCAAATACAATCAACTACGCAAGAGGATCCGGGAATGCGAAAGCGAGCACCATGAGATACATGAAGCCAATCAAAACTAATTGAGGAATGGAAAGATATGGCTGTCAATGCCAACAAGCGACTAGGATATCTGGAGCGAGGCATAGTGGAGTTGGAAAGAAGGTTCCTCAAGAGGGTCGAAGAATGCCGGAATGCTGAAGGAAATGAAGGAGAATATCTAGCCAGGGCCTACCTATTGTTGGGACTTCGCGAGTTGGGAAAGCTGTTCGATGGAGCCAGGGATTTCGAATCTGGGGAAGGTCCTTCTGGGACCAAGTAGATAGGAGTTTATTTTTCGCTTTACAAATGTAATAAGGCCAATGGCCATTAGTGATTTTTATTTCTTGCTTATTTAGTATCGTTTTGGGATTCGTCTATTTTTTATCAATAAAAAAGGCATTTAGCATTCTAAGTTCTCCAAATCAATTTGTCGCTAGCGCCCTCAGACATAACGAGGTTCCCAAATTAGGACACGCCTTACACTCCTGCACTACGTGTTTAAATATTTCAATACTTTTTATGATCCTCACTAACTTGATTACCTTTTTTGCTTCTACTTTTGTTTTATTCCCCTCCCCAAAGGTCAGTTCGTGCACTTTGGCTTGATCATCTTAAGCAGAGGGGCATATCTCAACAATTGGACCATCAGGACAACTAGAACCCGACGAGGCTCGGGGTAGCAAGGCTAATACAAGCATCATGCATTATTTTTATTTACTAAATGACTTTCTTTTCACATTTTAATACACGCAATAAGATCTTCAATGTTCCAAACAGTTATGAAATTTATCAAAAGCATTCAACCTTTTCTTATGAATCAACACTCTTATTATTTTCTCCCATTACTTCACTTATGCAACATTACTATTACTTGTCTTGATGAACCAATGATTGTGACATGCAATAAGACAACGCAACAAACAGACATAGATTCAGAGGAAGATGATATACCGGAGGAGATTGTTAAGGAAGTTAAGAATTTTGAAAACAGACCGAAGTCCAACTTGGACGAGACTGAGATTGTTAATCTGGGAGATGCAGAGACGTCAAAGAAACATGAATCTGCCTTCACTTATCGTCATCAAAAAAGGAGAAATACACGGAATTTCTAAAGGAATGTGAGGACATATTCGCCTGGTCGTATGATGACATGACGGGCCTAAACACATCTATTGTGGCTCATAAACTGCCAACCGATCCGACATGTCCGATGGTAAAGCAGAAGCTTAGAAAGTTCAAGCCAGATATGAGTCTGAAAATCAAGGAAAAAGTCACCAAGCAGGTCAAATGCAAGGTCTTCAAGGTAGTGGAATACCCAACGTGGTTAGCCAATATCGTGCCAGTACCAAAGAAAGGAGGGAAGGTTAGAGTCTGTATCGACTACCGGGATCTCAACTGAGCCAGTCCGAAAGACGACTTTCCTTTACCAAACTTACACATCTTGATTGACAATTGCGCCAAGCAGGAATTGCAATCGTTCGTGGATTGTTTCGCTGGTCACCATCATATTTGGATGGAGAAAAAGATGCTGAGAATACTGCTTTCATTACGCCGTGGGGAATGTACTGCTACAAGATGATGTTGTTTGGGTTAAAGAATGCAGGGGCCGTCTACATGAGGGCTATGACTACTATTTTTTATGATATGATACACAAGGAGATCGAGGTGTGTGTAGATGATGTTATCATCAAGTCCAATAAGGCCACTAATCAGATGGAGGATTTGAGGAAGTTTTTCAATAGATTGCAGAGGTACAACCTGAAACTGAATCTCACAAAGTGTGCATTTGGGGTTCCCACCGAAAAATTGCTTGGGTTTATTGTGAGTCATCGGGGAATAGAACTGGATCCATCAAAGGTCAAAGCTATTCAAGAATTTCCACTGCCAAAGAACAAGAAGGACGTGATGAGTTTCTTGGGGAGACTCAACTACATCAACCGGTTCATAGCACAGTCTATAGTCATCTATGAGCCGATCTTCAAGATGTTGAAGAAGGATGCCGCCACCAAGTGGACCGATGAATGCAAGAATGCTTTCGATAGAATTAAGTAATACCTATCAACACCACCAGTCTTAGTCCCACTTGAGCCAGGTAGACCTTTGCTATTCTATATCATGGTATTAGATGGTGCCTTCAGTTACGTCCTAAGGCAGCATGATGAAACAAGGAGGAAAGAGCTGGCCATTTACTATCTCAGCAAGAAGTTCACTCCGTACGAAGCTCGGTATTCTCTATTAGAGTGTACCTTGTTATGCTCTAACTTGGGTAGCCCAAAAGTTGAGGCACTACTTCTGTGCCTATACTACATACCTCATATCAAGGATGTATACTCTAAAGTACATCTTTCAGAAGTCCATGCCCACTGGCAAGCTAGCCAAGTGGCAAATACTATTGAGTGAATTTGACATTGTGTATATGAATCAAAAGGCAATCAAGGGACATGCACTAGCAGATCACCTTGCTAAAAACCTCGTGGATGGAGAATACGAACCCCTGAAGACGTATTTTCTTGACGAAGAAGTATCATTCATAGGAGAACACATTGCAGAATCCTATGATGGCTGGAGAATGTTTTTCGACAGAGCAGCAAATTTCAAAGGAGTTGGCATAGGAGCAGTTCTAGTATCAGAAATCGGTCAGCATTATTTGGTGTCTACCAAACTTAGGTTCCCCTGCACAAATAATATGGCCGAGTACGAAGCCTGTATCTTAGGGCTCAAGATGGCTATTGACAACAACGTACAAGAGTTGCTAGTAATTGGAGATTCAGACTTACTCATACATTAGGTCTGAGAAGAATGGGTGACCAAGAAATCCAAGATACTCCCACATCTGCATCACGTGCAGGAGTTGAGAAAGAGGTTCACAAAGACAGAATTCCGACATGTTCCCAGAATCTAGAATGAATTCGCCGATGCATTGGCTACCCTATCATCCATGATACAGCATCCAGACAAAAACTTCATTGATCCTATTCCAGTAAAAATCCATGATCAGACAGCTTATTCTGCCCACGTTGAAGAAGCGGCAGACGGAAAGCCTTGGTTTCAGGATATCAAGGAATATTTAGCAAAGGGAGAATACCCAGGGCTTGCAAATCCTATTTAGAAGCGCACACTTCGGAGGTTATCCAACAACTTCTTTCACGATGAAGGAATCCTATATAGGAGGACTCCTAATTTGGGATTATTAAGGTGTGTCGACTTAAAGGAAGCATCTAAGTTACTAGAGGGAATCCACGTAGGGACCTGCGGTCCACATATGAACGGTTTTGTCTTATCCAAGAAGATACTCCAGGCTGGTTACCTTTGGATGACTATGGAAACAAACTGCATTCAATATGTCCAAAAATTCCACCGCTACTAGATACATACAGACATGATAAAGGTACCTCCAAATAAGCTTAATTCAACAACCTCGCCGTGGCCATTCGCCACTTGTGGAATGGATGTCAATGGACCAATTGAGCCTGCCGCTTCCAACGGGCACAAATTTATCCTGGTAGCAATCGGCTATTTCACCAAATGGGTCGAAGCAGCATCTTACAGAGCAGTAACTAAGAAAGTTATGGCAGACTTTATCCGCGATCGCATTGTTTGTTGGTTCGGGATTCCAGAGACAATCATTACTGATAATGTCTCCAACCTCAAAAATGACTTGATGAAAGCTATGTGTCAAACCTTCAAGATCAAACACAAGAATTCCACAGCCTATAGGCCTCAAACGAACAGAGTCGTGGAAGCCGCCAATAAGAATATCAAGAAGATACTGAGGAAAATGATAGAGAAGCATAAGCAATGGAATGAAAAACTATTATTTGCTCTGCTAGGATATCGCACCACAGTTCGCACATCAACCGGGACAACCCCCTATATACTGGTTTATGGTATAGAAGTCGTCATTCCTACCGTAGTAGAAATCCCTTCCCTAAGGATCATACAGGAGGCTGAGTCGATGACGCAGAATGGGTGAAAAGTTACTATGAGCAAATAGCTTTTATAGATTGAAAGAGGATGAATGTAGTTTGCCATAGTCAACTCTATCAGAACAGAATGTCTAGAGCCTTCAACAAAAGAGTCAAGCCAAGATAGTTCACACCGGGACAACTGGTGTTAAAGAAAATTTTTCTGCATCAAGATGAAGCCAAAGAGAGGTTCTCTCCTAATAGGCAGGTTCCATATATGGTTCACTAGGTTCTGACAAGAGGAGCCCTCATACTTGCAGAAATGGACGGAGAAGTTTGGCTAAAACCAATCAATTCAGATGCAGTCAAGTACTCTTATGTGTAATCTTTGTGTTTTCCTATATGATGTAATTTAAACTATGTCTGACCTGATTCCCATTTAAGAGGGGATACGTAAGCAGCCGTATGGGTTCGGTCACAATTCAATAAAATTTTCATTTCCCCCCGCAATAGGAAACTGGGGCAGAATTTGAGGAGGACCCTCAAATTTCTGAAGTGATTTGAGCCAATCATCGCAAGCAATTGTCAGAGGCATCAACCTATTGAACTGGGGTAGAATTTTTAGGAGGACCCTCAAAATTTTGTAGTAAGAGAAGTTGCAATGTCTTGAGCCACGTCACAGTCATCGGTTCATCTAAAAGTTATTTCTTAAATATATAAATGTTATATTTTTACAAATTCATGCATGTTTATTATCAAAATTATTTTTTTCTGCGACGCTACCCCCAATGATACATACCGTATCACTAGATCAAAGTCAAGCAGGTCAAGCAAGGCCAGTGGGGATACAAACTAACCTCCCCTCTACAAAACTCACAATTTTTCTTTAGATGCAGACACATGGATTGCAAAAGCATCTGACATACTTTACACTCACGAGATAAACGTTGTTTAGGAATGCAACTCTCAAAATTGCTGCATTTACCAGTATTTTCTATTCACGTACGTCGGTGACATTCTTTATATTGCAATATCCCCAACGGTCACAATATCGCAACCTGCTATTAGCTAAGAAAACTTTATTACCATTTTCTATTTTATTTTATTTCTGCATTGCACAAGGATACCATTTTGCCTTCCGAGACTAAACATTGTCTCCATCTGCATTTTCTGCATTGCATAAGGCTACCATTCTGCCTTCCGAGACTAAACACTGTCTCCATCTGCATTTTCTGCATTGCATAAGGCTACCATTCTACCTTCCGAGACTAAACACTATCTCCATCTGCATTTTTCTACATTGTATAAGGCTACCATTCTTCCTTCCGAGACTAAACACTGTCTCCATCTGCATTCTGCATTGCATAAGGCTACCACTCTGCCTTCCGAGACTAAACACTGTCTCCACCTGTATTTTTCTACAATGCATAAGGCTACCATTCTGCCTTCCGAGACTAAACATTGTCTCCATCTGCATCTACATGGCTGAAAGATTGCCACTTTATTTATGTTTGCATGGCTGAAAGATTGCCACTTTATTTGCACTTGCACGGCTGAAAGATCGCCACTTTATTTAGATTCTGCATGGCTGAAAGATCGCTACCTTATTTGCATTCTGCACTGCTAAAAGATCGCCACTTTATTTACATTCTGCATGGCTGAAAGATCGCCACCTTATTTACATTCTGCATGGCTGAAAGATCACCACCTTTGCATTCTGCATGATTGAAAGATCGCCACTTTATTTACGCTTGCATGGCTGAAAGATCGCAACTTTATTTACACTTTCATCGTTGAAAGATTGTCGCTTTATTTACATTTGCATGGCTAAAAAATTGCCACCTATTGCATTTCATGGGCTGAAAGATCGCCAAATACTGCACTCCATGGGCTTAAAGATCGCCAAATTATCCAAGGGCGTTATTGTTCGGAGGCTCCATTTGCATAACCCGAGAATACCATGCCATGGCCTAAGGATGCCTTTACTCTTTTGCATATCATTATTCAAAGGCATCATGGTTAAGAGACATCATTCTCATTGCCCGAGAGCATCATTTCATGGCGTGCGAATCCTTTATTATTATACGCTTCATGGCCCAGGACATCATGGTCTAAGGACGTCATCCTAACTGTCCAAAAACAACATCCATGGTCTGACGGGAGTTTGTATCACGTTTAAGTTTACACACAATATATGATTGTATTTGCTTATTTATAGGTAAACCGGCGAGCAAAGGCCATCTTGGTAGGAGCGATCCCGCTCCAGTTCCCGCAGCCCTACCAGACCTTAACCATTTACCTCGTCCTAAATATCGCGTCTGTTCTTGAGAAGTCTTCATTGGCATGCTCCGCCGACAGATCCTGAACTACATATGGCTTGATTCCTGTAAGACCAGGGATATATAGGCAGCTTAGAAGCCAGGCACGACCGAACCTCTTCAAACCGTTTCGCCAGGTCAAAATTGGCCATCATATCTTTACCCGACAACTCTTTCGTCCTTCCCAGGTAAAGAGGGGCAGCTATTGATACTCAATTTTTCCCTGTATATTTTTAATATGCAAAACAAATAAAAAGATAGCCTGTATATGCATATATAAGCGGGTCCCAAGGTTTTATTATTTTTCCTTAATTTTCAAAGATTTTTAAATCAATTTATCGCCCTATTTGTATCAAGAAAAAACAATAATTATTCCCAAATTATCATTTTGGTTATTTATTTATTGGACTCTCATATTTACACTAAAATATAGCTAACATGATTTTTACATATTTTTACAATTTTATTTAGTATTTTGAAAGCTAAATTGCATATAATTGCAATATTAGCCTCTTTTAAGCTTTAATTGTATTTATAGTTATAAAATTAAATCCAATATTTTTAATTCAATAATTACGTACTATTAATCATTTTAGTACCTTTGATTTATTTGCAAAAATTATTCTACTATTTTTATAAAATAAACAAGGGAAAATGGCTATTTAAATATTAGCCCATTTTCATTTCAAATTTTTACCCTAATTTGGCACCCAATTAAACCCAGCCAAGGCACAATTACTCTGACCCAAATCCTAATCTACCCGACCCACGAACCATTTAAATAACCCGCCTGGATCCCACTTCAATCCATGCCGTTGATTAAAGTGATCAATGGCCACCCTTTAATATTTCGTTTTTAATTTCCCATTAACCCTTAAACCTAATCATTTCTCACTGGTAGTCGCCTTTGAATTCCCATTCTCTCTCAAACTACTCTCCAACCCTAGCCGACGCCTTTAACCACCACCCTAAAATCGCCTGAATCCATGGCTTCCAAAGCCATTAAAGGCCTGTATCTGCCTTTTATAACTACTACATGCTCGATTATTAGGGTTTCAAGACCAGACTTTGAAGAAGTTTGGTCCAGACCTTGGTCTATTTCAGTGCTATGCTGTCTCCGGTCATCTTTGACCTTGTTCCGGCCAGCCATGGCTATTCAAGCCTGACTCTTGGCTTCTCCTGCTCAGATCAATGACCTTACCAAGCCTTTCTCACCATCTGGGTTCTTCCGAAACCCTAACCTTCGAGGTTTTTCTAATTCTTTTATATCCATTATAGATCTGTGTTTTCTCCAAGATTTTAAACGTTTTCTCAAAGTTTCTTTCAAGGCTTTACCTTCAACACCCCTTTTACCTTTTCCGATTTAGTATTATGTTAAGTCATTTCAAAGCTTTTCAGATTTTTAACATGTTCTACTGTGTTTTTCATGTTGTTCTTCTACTAGAGTATGCATGTTAGAAGTTTTAGTCCTCTTTGAGACTTCTAAATTTATTTGTTAGTATTCTTTGCCTGATTTACTTGCTTTCATCTCTACACTCGATTGATGGTAAAAACCCTAAATTTGGGGATTCATTCGAGTTTTGAGACTATTTGTTATGTGATTTGCTTGTTCTTCATCTCTGAACTTGTTTGGTTTCAAAACCCTAATTTCTTTGTACCTACTCGAGTTTTAGAAAGTTGTTTCATCTACTGCTCGACTGAGTTTCGAAATATTTGTTTTAACTTCTGTTTCTTTATACGATTCTGACTTCCTACTATGCTTTATAAGGTCTTTTACTTGACCTTTTGGCATGATATTTGATACTTTCTCTTCTCTGTTACTGAGTAACTGAAATCGACCTATGTTTGCTACTATATGATGTCACTCTTTATCCTAAATTCAGCCTTGCAGGCTTAATGCTTATATACTTTTATATGCTGAATTGCCTTTCAAAATGACCTTCAATTTTGGGATTGATTTCAAACCTCCTTGAATAGTTTTGATTGCATTCATGTGTTAAGTGATTGACTCCTTCCTTGTTTCGCCTTGCTGATTTCCCTGTTTCTTGGGTTGATTTGGAAAATTTTCCTTAGACCTTTGATTCCCCTATTTCTGACTGGATTTATTTGTTTATTCATGAATCAGTAATTTTCCTTGATTTACTATGTACTTATTGTCCCTAATTTCTGCACCTTTACTTTATTTACTTACCTTATTTGGTTAACCAAGTATTTCAAAGATTCTTCCCTTAATTAAACCCATATGTATTTACCCTTAATTGTCTACTTTGCACAAGATGTTTACTTGATCTCTTTCCTTAAATGTTCTCTGACCATTACTGTTTAAGTTTGAACTCCTTAATTAAAGGAAGTCCTTGTACTGATTGATGTTAGTTGGTACATAGTTCCATGATTACTACTAAACAATGATTCTTGCCTTATTTTTGCACCTGTTTTCAAACTATAAATGCCCTGCTCTCTAATTAACACAACACATACGAACACTCTGAGTTCTTAAAATTCAGTTACACTCAAAAACATTTCTCTCCTACTTTACTACTTCTACTGTGGCCTGCCTTCAAGCCCTGCTACTTGCTTTTATTGTATTTTGCTCTTTGAACTGGTATATCCTGATTTAGATTTTCAGCATCACAACAATATGTTTATCTAGTATTTTTACCTTATTGTCTGCCTGCTGCTAGTGTTTAGTTCAGTACTTATTTTAGCATGTTATAATTTCTTTCTGCCTGTTCTGCATCTACTATGCATCCTAAATATGTTTAATGATAATGGTTTGTTTGAGGCATGACGGTATTAAGTATTAGTGTCTATGACTCAAACTCGATTCCCCTATAATCATAACATCTATGTCACCATCATATGTTCTGTATTCTTGTTGATTTTGTAAGCAAAACATCACTCTCTATTGTTGTGCATGCCCAAAATTAGCTAATGCCTAAGTACATAGGCTCTTTGCAATCCCCAATCCCTGAACCCCTTTGTGTGAAATCCTTAATCCAGTAACTGTTTCCCAGCCCCTCTTCCCCTCTTCTGTGCTTTATTAGTTCTTTAAAACTCTGTTTCTGCACTTACACTCTCTCTTTGACTTTAAGTTCTTACACCCTCTTGTGAGCCTTGCCTTGGGACCCTTTGAGCTCCCTCTGAACTTGGACACTTGAGGACTGGCCATTCTACATTGCACTTGTCCCTATTCGGGTAATACAATTTGGGTGTCAATATTGGCCGGAGTCCCATTTGAGGCTCTTAGGGAACTCTGGCGCACTCAAATTGAAGAAAGGCTTTGGATCGATGGTCTTTGAGTTCGTCTATCTCGTAATTCAGACAAGAAGTCAAAATCAGGCTTGCCTCAGGTTGTACTTTTTTTAAAACTTTTTCTGATGTAACTTTATTCATTCCGGCTTGTTATAAGTTGTAATAAATATTTGGGGTTGGCTAGTGGAAAAAAGGGTGGGTAACTATGCATGGAAAAGATAGAAATCATGCCTATAGGTCTATTCTAATTCTACATACTCAATACATATAGAAATTATGCCTATAGGACTATTCTAATTCTGCATACTCAATACATATAGAAATCATGCCTATAGGTTGTTCTAATTCTGCATATTCAATTATGTATAGAAACCATGTCTATAGTTTTAAAAGCAATTTCTCCATTAGATACCATGTCTATAGGTTTTAAAAGCAATTTCTGCATTAGATACCATTTCTATAGGTTTTAAAGGCAATTTCTGCATTAGATACCATGTTTGTAGGTTTAAAACAATTTCTGATACCATATCTGTAGGTTTAAAACAATTTCTGATACCATGCCTATAGGTTTGAAAACAAGCTTCTGCATTCAGATACTATGTCTATAAGTGTATAAAATCAGCAACGCGTAGAAAACATGCCTATAGGAGTTTCCAAATGAGTCTGATTTGCTTCACTCAATGCTAGCTATAAATCAGCAATAATATATATACTATCACTTGTAGAACCTGTAATCAATTTGTTAATTCTGCATCTCTTTTGATAATCCAAGTCCTTTACTTAACAAAAGTTTAGCAAGCATAATTATAGGATTTCAAATAATTCATGTTGAGTTCTTACTGTCTCATCGCCTTCTGAATTCAGTAGATGTCATGCCTATAGGACCTCGTCTTAACACTTAGGCAACCCTTAGAGTAATAATTAAAAACTTAATCTGCTTCTATTAATTATTACAACCAGCAGGCAGTCCTGATTCAGGCTTCTTATCTGAATTATGTAGTAAACCAATTTGCCCCAATCTTTTAAACTCCCTCGTATTCAATTTTAATCAGACCTAAACAGTATGTGAAAGTCATGCTAATTATATGTTTTTCTGTTCAAGAAGGTATAACTGAGCCTTATATGTTTATATGTCTCCCCAAATATACAGAATGTGTTTTGTATGTCGCCAAGAATTTTACCTTTGAAACCCCAAATACGCCTAATATCTCTCCCTTTTAGGATTAGTAGCCCTAAGTGCCTCTGGGACTGATAGGAACGGGACAGGTATTAGCATGCAATAAGTAATCGAGACCAACCCGAGCTTTAAATACCTTAACGGGGTGGGATGGATAGATATGGATATGATGACCACGCGATAATGTCATGTGTAGCCCCTCATTAAGGACTGATTACCGGACATTGTGTGGGGTGATCCATATTTTTAATAAACCTCGGACTCCCCCTTTCTTTTATTCTTTACTCTTTTAGTATGTAACTCTTTAAAAATCAGCTTTTCTAATTGCCATTTTCAATCTTTCTTTCAAACCATTATATGCTGAAACCCCCTCTTATTTGAGCCTTATTTGTTTATATATTAATTGCATCTTAATTCATAATAATTTTCTGACCCGGAACCACACTAGTGGATTCTAATGGGTGCCTAACACCTTCCTCTTAGAATAATTTCAAGCCCTTACCCTATCTCTAGTTATTCAAATTGAACTCTTTTGGTTTCCTAATACACCCTAATCATTAGGTGGAGACTCTTCAATTGCAAACCCAATTCCGAAAAGGAATGAGTTGTCCCTCCAAATGTCATAAACTTGATTTTCGCGGAGGAAAAAAGGGGTGCGACAATAGTTGGAAAGAGCAATTCAAGAGCCTTCAGTTGGAAATAGAGGTGCTTATTGAAGAAAAAGGCTCCTTGGAGTAGCAACTAATGATTATCTCTATCGAACTGGTGATTATGAAAGCTTCCTCCAATCAAGTTGAAAAAGAGAAGGATAGGTTGGAATCCTCTTTTGCTGAACAACACTCTCGGGCCACTGAAGAAATTAAGAGCTTGAAAGAGTTTTTTAAATCAGAAAGAAATGTACGCAGGTGATTTGGTTCAGTCATTGACTCAAGCTCAAGAGGATCTCCATGCTTCTTCTAACATATTTATATTCCTCAAGGCTACCCTTGAGCCTTTGAAGGTATTCTTTGAAACCTCTGGAGCTGAAAAAGAAGACCTGAAGGTAGGTACAGAGCAACTGGAGAAAGACTATGAGGCTTTTGAAGACAAACTAACACTTGATGTTAGTTGGGTTTTCTTAAACACTCATCTAGAAATTTGATCGAGGCTAACCAGGAGGGTTTTGAAATCGTGGTAGTGATTCCAAAAGTTAAAGATACAATTCAAAGCACTCAGCAATGGCAAAGTTTTTCTATACCCGAGGATGAAAGTTCCAAAGGTGATAAAGACTGTCCCGAAGATGATCAAGTTGTTGCCCAACCATTCTCTTCTCCACAAGTTGATCCTTCCACACCTGCTGATGATGCTCCTTAACTTTTCTCCTTTTGATGATTTTTCCTTAAGAAGTTTTTATGGAATATTTTGTTTTTTGATGTTGGTTTTGGCCAACTTTTACTCCCCTATTTTTTGAATATTAATGTTAATATTACTTCGTCGCATATCTTGCGTATGCTTTTTGCTACTAAGTTTTCGAGCCTTTTCTTGAATTTAAAACTGATAAATGCTTTAATATGCCATGTCTAAATATGTCGGGGCTTTTTATAAAAGGGGGCCATTTTATATTAACAATATTGATGAAGATGACGTCTCATCTTTAATTGGTGTAAATATTTAAATACGAAGTAATTTGAGGAAGTTTTATTTGAACTTTCAAAAAAATATTTATGTACAATATTTTCATAACTGATTTCTTTATAACAGGTTTACAAGTATGGGTCTGTCTATCACGTGACTAAAATTTTGTCCTTAACCTAAAAGATCATGGTAGGTTTTTCGCTGAATCACCAATTCTTTACATTCCATTACTTCTGCGAGCTTGAAAATTTAAAATTTTCTTCAAGGTTTTTCATTTGGCTAAGCTATGCTTTTATGATGTACATTTTATTCCTTTGTGTACTTCTCCATATGTGTAGTCCCCTAGTATTTAAGCATAGAAGCATGAAATCTTGAACACTGGATCAACTCCTTTCTTTGGTCCTACTTTTCTTGAAAAAGGAAATACACAGGGGACGGGAAGGTAACTTTTTAGATGATGACCGCTTAACCTTTTCCATTAGAACTATTGTAACCTAGATCGGGAATAATTCAGTAGTTCGCATAACTTTTTGGTCTAATGTGATATGGTACGGGGTAGCTTTTTGCCTATCATCTAAAATAATTAGTAAAATTTGAATGAACAAAGTAAAAAAATAAACTTTTAGGATACCCGACCATGGGTACTTTCTCAAAAGTAATATTTATTCAAGTCAATTACATCCAATTGGATGGTAACACCTTGTCTTTCCTAGTATCCAATTCATACGCTCCCTTTCCAATAATGCCTTTAACTCAATACGAGCCTTTCTAATTTGGACTCAATTTTCCTGCATATTTCGCATGTGTTGATCAAAATACCTTTTTAAGGACAAAGTCCCCAATCTTTTTATCCTTAGGTAAAATTCCATATTGCAGATAATTCATATTTCATTTCTCCAATCCCAATTTAAATTATTAAAATTTACCTCATTCTTGGTTTGATCAAGGGATGAATGAAACAAGTGCACTACAATCACATTTTTTGTGTTGACACAACAACCATGGACCTCAAATTTGCTAACGAATCAGCTTCTACATTTTCTTCCTTAGGTATTTGGGCTGCCTTCCAACTCTAGAATGCCTCAGTATTTCTTGTACCTTTTCCAGGTATTGATGTATTTATGTCTCTCTAGCCACATAATTCCCTTGCACTTGATTTACCACCACCTGCGAGTCACTTTTGATTTCAATTTATTCAATCCCAATGTAACAACTGACCGATCATTTTGAGCAATTATACTTTGCTTGATTGTTTGAGAGGATGAGTAGCTCCATATGATATATTATAACTTATGTGAATCGTCGGTTTTCGTTTTCAGGTTATCGAAATTGATTTTGAAGAATGATTCTCAACTAGAAGCTTTAAAATTTAAAGGTTTGACCAAGTTTGAATTTTTAGTATTTGACCTAGGATTGGATTTCTGATGGTTCTGTTTGCTTCGTTGGGTGATTTTGGACTTTGGAGCATGTCCGGATCGTGATTTGGAGGTACGTAGTGGAATTTGGCTTGAAATGCCGAAAGTTAGAATTTTTAGAAAGTTTGATTGGGAGTGGACTTTTTGATATCGAGGTCGGATTCCAATTTCGGAAGCTGGAGCAGGTCCTTAATGTCAAATGTGACTTGTGTGCAAAATTTGAGGTTAATCAGACGTGATTTGATAGGTTTCGACATCTGTTGTGGAAGTTGAAGTTTTAAAGTTCAATGATTTCAAATTGAGGTGTGATTCATCATTTCGATGTTGTTATGTGTGTTTTAAGGCCTTGAATAGGTCTGTGTTATGTTATGGGACTTGTCGGTAAGTTTGGTTGGGGTCCCGAGGGGCTCGAGTTGATTCCGGACGGTAATCGGATCAAAAGATGGAGTTGAGTGATTGCTGAAGGTGGACTCTATTGGTGTAATCACACCTGTGGAGCTTTGACTACAGGTGTGATCAGGGGCGCACAGAAGAGAATATTGGACTTATGAACTGTAGTTATTGGTGCGAAGATTCTCCCGCACCTGTGTGGTCGCATAAGCGGGGTTTAGGTGCAAAAGCGGATGGTTGCGCTGGTGTGATAGGCTGTTCTGCACTTATTGTTGCGCAGATGCAGGGAAAGGACCACAGAAGCGGAGGCCCAGGTTTTGTATTTTACCACATAAGAAGAATTTTGGTCGGTTCTGCAACACGGCAGATGTTGTTAAGTGTCCGCAGAAGGTTCGCGATTTTGGCTTCATTTTAACATTTCTAAGCTCGGATTGAGGCGTTATTTAGAGAAATTCTCACCATATGAATTAGGGTAAATGTTCTCTACTGGGTTGTGATTATAATCCATGAATCTATCTTCGATTTTAGCTTTGGTAGACAAATTTAAAAGAAGAAATTGGGGGTTTTGGCCTAAAGTTTCATACTATGAATATTTGAGTTTTGAATGCCGATTTGGAGTTAGATTTGAGCAAATCTAGTATGGTTGGACTCGTAATTGAATGGGGTGTCGGATGTTGTAAGTTGTGTCGAGTTTCGAGGCGTGGGCTTGGGTGTGATTTTTTACTAGACTTGGGATTTGATGTAGAATTTGATCTTTATCATTTGTAATTGCTTCCTTGGGCTTTATCTGATGTATTTGAGTTGATTTTGGGCTGTTTGGAGGTTGCTACACGCGTGATGGCATCCTTGGCGCTTGTCTTGCTCGGTGTCAGAATTGGATTGTTTAAGATAAGTAACTCTTCTAAACTTAGTGTTGAGGGTATGGAACCCCGTATTATGTGTTATGTGATTGGTGTTGAGGTGATGCATATGCTAGGTGACGGGCATGTGGGCGTTTACCCTATGAGTTATGACTGTACTATTTCTAGGGCACTATTTAGTGGCCCACTCTGTTGATATTTGTGTTTTTCACCATTTCGTAAAGTAATTGAGTTGTACATCATGCTACATATCATGTTTAGGCTTTATGTTGATATTGTTGGGACCCCTAGCAGTCGTTTCTTGATGTCATCTCACTTATTTCATTGATATTTCATACTCAGTCATATTTATGCATTCGTATCACAATCTTATTCTCAGTTGTTCTTTATTGATGCATCATATCATTGTTGTCTGGCTAGTTTCATGACATTGTGAGCCTGTGAGTGAGACTGGAGAGATGGATGACTGAGTGAGGCCGAGGGCCTGAGTGAGAGTGATATTATAGGATCAGGCTGCATGTCGCAACATGTTATATTAATTACATTTTAAGGATCGGGCTGCGCGCTACAGCGATATAGCGCTTGGGCTGAAGGAGCCTCCCCGGAGTCTGCACACCCCTAGTAAGCGCAGTCGACTATATATATATATATATGAATCGGGTTGCACGCTGTAATAAGGCTTATGGATATATGTATATGGATCAGGTTGCACGCTGTAACAAGCCTTTTGCCTATATATATAGATATGGATCTGGTTGTACGCCGCAACGAGTATTGTATAGTGTTGAGTGATTTACTATGTTGAGTATTGAGCATGGTAAGAGATAATGCTAGATAGTGAGGTTGAGTACTATGATAGTGTGAGTACATGAGTTCATCATTGAGAGGCATTTCATTCGACATGCGTACTTGATAAACATGCATAGAGATGCATTTTCTTTTGCTGCCCGATTTTGTTGACATTCATGATTGTTACCTGTATCATGACATGTAGGCATAGAGATGTACTTTCCGCATGCTATCTGAAAATGAAATATTTACATGATAAAAGGTTTTTGGGAAAAAGTTACAGCTTCAAACTTACTCATATTTTTGACGATTTTGGTAAAGGATTTGCATTTTCACTGATATACTAAAAAGCAAAACTATTTTGGAAAAACTGTGAAAAGCTGAGTATTTTATCTCTGAGTTACTTCTTTATATATGCTCTACGCCGTTATAAATTGCTATTGGTTATTGGTGTTGGACCTGACCTATGTTCCAGCTCATCACTGCTTTCAACCTAAGTTTAGGTCTGTTACTTTTTGAGTACATGGGGTTAGTTGTACTCATACTACAGTTCCTGCACATTGCGTGCAAATTTCGGATGATGATGTTGATGTGTTCGACGTAAGCTAGATTGGAATATGTACTTGCGTCCCTGTGGTATCTACCTCTTGTTCATGGTAGCCTTAGATTTTAAATGTCTATTTACGTACTTTTCAAATAGTAGATGTATTTACTTCATATCAGCTTTGTAAATTCAAATCTTAGAAGCTCATGATTTGTACTACCAGTCCTAGGAAAATATAATAGAACCAGATAATTTATTTATGTTTAATTGACATATTAACATTATTAAGATTGGATAGTTATTAGTTGGCTTACCTAGAGGGTTGGGTTAGGTGCCATCACGACTAGTGAATTTTGGGTCATGACACCTAAGTTGTCTTGCGAGTTCCAAACCTACAAATACAGCCTCATACTCTGCCTCATTATTAGTAATTGGATAGAATTTTATTGATAGTCTTATAATTTCTCTTGAAGATGAAATTAGAACAATACCCAAACCTGCTCCCTTTACATTTGAAAATCCAACAGTAAATAAGGACCAAGTCCCCATATTAGATTCAGTAAATACTCGTTCCTCTTTTTCATCTTTAGGGAGTAGATTCAAGCTAAATTCTTCTACCAAATCTACTAATACCTAAAATTTTATGGCAGTTCTAGGCTGATATATAATATTATATTCGCTTAGCTGTATAGCCTATTTAGCTAGTCTCCCTGACAACTCTTGCTTATGAAGTATATTCCTTAATGGGAGAAGTTACAACAGAAATAGGATGTTATTGAAAATAGAGTTGTAATTTTCTTGATGCCATTACCAATGCTAATGCAAGTTTCTCTAAATGAGAATACCATGTCTAGGCATCTTACGAAGATTTTATAATCATAATAAATGGAGACTGCTTACCCTCATCTTCATGCACCAACATCGCACTTACCGCCACCTCTGATACAAATATGTAGACGAGTAATCTTTCTCCGTCCCTTAGTTTGGATAATAGAGGCAATTTTGATAAATGCGACTTCAAATCCTTCAAAGCATGTTTACATACATCAATTCATTCAAACTAGTTTTACTTTTTCAATATTGAAAAGAATTTAAAGCATTATTCCGAAGATTTGGATACAAATATCCCAATAGCTGCCACCCTACCTGTCAATCTTTGTACCTCATTTTGCTTGTAAGCACATCGAGTATTTCTTCAATTTCTTTTATTTGAGTGGGATTCACTTTGATGCCCCTGTTAGAACAAGAAATCTTAAAAATTTACCTGAAGCTTAAAAAAAGGCATATTTCTCTGGTTTAACTTCATGTTACACTTATAGAGTATTTCGAAGGTTTCACTTAAATGCTGTAAATGGTTCCCTGCTCGTGGTGATTTTACTAGCATGTCGTCAATGTAAACATATATGGTTTTCCCCAATTTCTCTTGGAACATTTTGGTCACCAATCTGTGGTATGTTGCTCTAGCATTCTTCAATCCAAACAACATAACTTTATAGCAGTAAGCCCCCTTAACTGTAATAAACGAAGTTTTTTCCTCATCTAGAGGATCCATTTTTATTTGGTTATAACCAGAATATATATATAGAAAACTTAGAAGTTCATGACCTGTAGTAGAATCAATTAGTTGATCCATATGCGGTAAAGGAAATAAATCTTTAGGTCTAGTTTATTTATATCATTATCATCCATACACACTCGCCACCTCCCATTCTTTTTTGGACCTACAACACTATTAGCTAACTAGTCAGGGTACTTTACCTATCGAATTAAGCCAATTTTTAGAAGTTTTGTACCTAGACTTGGACTACTTGATTTTTAAAATGTACTTGCTTCCATTTCTTTTGTTTTTGACAGGGGATGTAATGAATCTTCATTCAACGTATGAGTCATTACCTTCGGTGTTATACTTGTAATGTCTGAATGCAACCAAGTAAAACAGTCGGCATTAGTGCATACGAATTAAATTAACTTACCTTTCATTTCCAAGCTCAGGTTCATTCCGATATAAAAAAAAATTATCAAGCCAGTGATCGAATAACATAACAGCTTCAAGCTCCTCCGTGGTTATTTTGATATTTTCGTTCTCCTCTGGCTCTTGAATCACATCGGGCCTTGAATCTATATAAGCTTCATTTTTTGGACTTTCAATTGAGGCAGGCAATATATTGTCCTCAACTGAATTCTGTAATTGCTATTTCTTATCTTCGTCTTTGAGTGTTCCACTTGTGGTTGCAACTGAGTTGATATACCGCGCCGCATGTTGATCCCCTATGATTTGACGGATTCCCCATTGTGATGTGAATTTAATTACTTGATGCAATATTGACGGTTCTGCATCCATATCATGAATCCATGGCCTTCCTAAAATGATAATATAAGCCATATCTGCATCTATTTCTTGGAATTCAGTGTCTTTGACGACACCCTCTACGAATGTTGCCAACATGATTTCACCTTTCACTATGACACTTGAATTATCGAACCCCGACAACGACTGAGCATTGGATATGATATGATCAGTCAATTACATTTCAATCACTACTCTCAGAATTATGATGTTCACAGATCTACACGGGCCAATGAAAACTCATTTGACAATTGTATCATGAAGAAGTAAAGATATTACCAGTGCATCGTTATGGGGGATGATCAAGTCCGTCCGTATCTTTATCATCAAACACTGTTTTGTCTCCTTTCAAAACTTGACGAACCTATTTCCTGTGGGTAACGGTGATTTTGGATGTGTTTTTTGCCGCTATGTACGTTACTCCATTGACTTCTTCACCCGAGTTATAACATTTACCGTCTTTTTTGGTGATGTGAGTTTTGGTGGTTCTTGCCTATTTTTCATGTAAGATTGCTTTTCTTTTTCACTAAACAGATTAGAGAGGTATTCTTTTTTCAATAAATATTCAACCTCTCCTTGTAGGAGCCTGCAAAATGTTGTTCTATGGCCATGATCATTGTGAAATTCACACCAAGATTCCTGGCTCCTTTTGCTAGGATCTGACCTTGTCTCTTTTGGCCATCGTACTTTATTACTCATTTCCCTTAGAACAACTACAAACTCAGATGTAGTGTCATTGAAATTATAATCTCCTATTCATGATCAAGAGTTTGGATCACTATTTCTTGCTGTGTCTCGTTCCTTATTGAATCGGGAAGAGGAACTCATCTCCTTTTGTCTCGATCTTGAATCAAATTGTGCATGTTCTTGTTTTTATCAAGAATCTCATCTCGGAGGTCCCATATAAGGCTCGTACCTATCCTTTTCAGACCTTCTTTCTATTTCAGAACGTCTAGACCCGAACCTTTCCTCTGCCTTTGGTTAGGACACCATATTTTCCTCTATTCGCGACTTCGTATTGCTCGTCGCTTCAGAACTTTTCTCATTCATATTACTTGCAAATTTCATAGCTACCTAGTTATCAGGTACACGGGGTAACATCATCCTCTCCCGCCAGAATCTGTCTACAAATTCTCTGAGCAATTCCATGATTTCACGCTTCACTTTGAAGATATCTTCCATTTTTTATACTTTTGGGGCTCTCTAATGTGATTTTATAAATAAATCTTCAAGCTTAGCAAAATATTCAATAAAATTTTCAGGTAAGAGTGAATACCATGTTGATACTCCCTTTGTGAGGGTTTCGCCAAATATTTTCGCCAAAACTGATTAAATTTTCTTTCTTGTTTAGGTCATTGCCCTTAACTACTGTGGTAAATGCAGTAACATGATCCATTGGGTAAGTAGTTCCATAATATTTAGGAATATCAGGCATTTTAAACTTTTGGAATTGGCAACACTGTTGAACTCGACTTCCAAGGTTGTTGCGAATATTTATCCATATCCACTTCTTTTATCATAGGCGGTACTCCTGGTATCTGTTCATCCGCTCATTTTGTTCCTTGAGTTGTTTCTTCAAGGTTAGTGCCAAACTTTTCAAATTAGAGTTATTTGGTATACCTGGCCCTCCGGCTCTAGAATAGTTTGGCATTTCTTCACTTTGTAAGTTTTTAAGTCCTGAATGAGGGTTTTCCAGAGTTGTATTTACTAGTGAAGGGGTTTGTACAACAATAGGAAATCCATTTGAAATAGCACGCGAAGCTTCACCGGCTTGTTGAGCAATCATCTGCCTCAAAGTTGCCATGCTCGTTTGTTTGCTTATCAACTTTGTTGACCAGAATTACAATTAGTAGATTTTTCAGGTGAATTATCTTGTGAGCATTGTAGGGTTCCTGTAGCTATATAGTGTGGTGGAGTCCCACCTCTACAATATCGTTATTAGAAGGCATACTTTGTTGCTAAAGATAAAAATATGAAAAGTGAACAAATTACTAGATTCCCCAGCAACATAACCAATTTGTTTAGCGTGAAGAATAGTTTTGTGGTCAAAGTAACTATTAAAAAATTTGGGTCTCTAATAACCAAGTTTACTTCACTCTTACAAAAATAAGAGAGTAAAAAGTAATTCAAATTCAATATTCAATAAACGAAGGAAAGAAATATTATTGATGATTGTTGGTTTTCCCCCACGAATTGCAAAAAAAAATTCTTTAATAAAGTAGAGAAAAAGTTAAAGATTGATTGCATATATTCGTGAGTTTTCTGATGATCCTACAAAATAAGTTAAGGGCGTATTATTAATGATACAATAAGTAACATTTTTCCCTCACTTACTTCCTGCTCGTTACTAGCATTAACTACATTAATTACCCGTTGCTTAAATTACTTATAACGGTTATGGTAATAATAAACGATCACGCATAATCAGGGATACTGCTGATTCCCATTCCATATTCGTAACTATTTATGAATCTTCCCCTTTTGTGTAGTCTTCAAGTATCCCGTACCTATTTCTTCTTTCTCAGTTGTCAAATACTGTATCTTTTGCAATAAATCATATGGGTATTTTATCCGCACCTCATCCCTCCTCTTTATTGATCACATTCAAATGCCACATGTCACCATTATCGTTAATCCACGTGTCCTAATAATTTTTCTATTAATTCAGATCGCCCTGCTCAACCATTGCAACCATCCAATTTTCATGTAAGAGGGTGCACAATCAATCGACGTGAAGCTTGAAGAGCTGTTATTGAGGATTGAGATCCGTATTGTATCAAAGACAAGCCATGGATTTTGCCCATATTTTCTTCTTTTGGAGAATATTGTATGTTCTTTTTTATTTGCCGGAGGGACTGGGGATGAGTGGTATATTAAAGCTAATTCTATTCAAATTCACAAA
This sequence comes from Nicotiana glauca, assembly GCA_026770625.1. NCBI lineage: Eukaryota > Viridiplantae > Streptophyta > Magnoliopsida > Solanales > Solanaceae > Nicotiana > Nicotiana glauca. The sequence continues at coordinate 63,736 of MU743416.1, forward strand.
AAAAAGCAATCAAGTGCTAAAAAGAAAGTAGATCCATAAAATTATGTAATTGTTATAAAATATAACCTGAAATAACAAAATGGAATAAAGAAATAAAAAAACTAAGAGATGTAAAGAGAAAGAGAGGAAGAGGGATTCTTATTTCTTCTTCAACTGTGTATATTTTCCTATCTATTACAAGGACTTTATATAGGCATAAAAGTGAAGAAAATTTGTCGTGGAATATGTCATTGTACATACAAAATATGTCATGGAATATGTCATTAATCATTTGAGATGAAGATCATGGAAGAAGAGTAGACATCCAACATAATGTAATATATATCATAACACTCCCCCTTTGGATGTCCATAGATAATGTGCCTCGTTAAAACCTTATTAGGAAAAAACCCTATGGGAAAGAAAAACCCTAGTGAAGGAAAAAGAGTACACATGTTTAAAAATACGCCTTTTGGTTGTCTCGTTAAAAACCTTGCAAGGAAAACCTAGTGGGACCAAACCTCGTAAGGGAAAAAGAGTACAACGCATATTAACTCCCCCTGATGAGAGCATCAACTTACATCCTTGAGCTTTCGCATCCCAATCTTGTGTATTAGCTTCTTGAAGGTTGACGTCGGTAGAGACTTGGTGAACAAATCAGTCATATTATCACTTGAACGAATCTGTTGCACATTGATTTCACCATTCTTTTGAAGATCATATGTGAAAAATAACTTTGGTAAAATGTGCTTTGTCCTATCTCCTTTTATGAATCCTCCCTTCAATTGAGCTATGCATGCTGCATTGTCTTCATACAAAATTGTGGGTAGTTTGTCACATTTCAAACCACATTTATCTCGAATGAGATGTATTATAGACCTTAACCACACACGCTCTCGACTTGCTTCATGAATAGCAATTATCTCAGCATGATTAGATGAAGTAGCCACAATTGATTGCTTAGTTGAACGCCAAGATATGTCAGTGCTTCCACAGGTAAACACATATCCTGTTTGAGATCGAGCCTTGTGGGGGTCAGATAAATACCCAGCATCAGCATAACCAACAAGATCAGGATTGCTACTCTTGCCATAAAATAAGCCCATATCGGTAGTCCCTTTTAGATACCGCAATATGTGTTTGATTCCATTCCAATGTCTCCTTGTAGGAGCAGAGCTATATCTTGCTAAGACATTAACTGAAAAAGTTATGTCAGGCCTTGTAGTATTGGCAAGATACATTAGTGAACCAATTGCACTAAGCTATGGTACTTCAGGACCAAGTAGCTCTTCATTCTCTTCTTGAGGTCGGAATGGATCCTTATTCATATCAAATGATCGAACAACCATCGAAGTACTTAATGGATGTGCTCCATCCATGTAAAACCGTTTCAATACCTTTTCTATATAGGCAGATTGATGAAAAAAATTCCGTTTGCCAAATGTTCAATTTGCAAACCAAGACATAATTTTGTCTTTCCGAGATGTTTCATCTCGAATTCCTTCTTTAAATAATCAATTGCCTTTTGGAGTTCTAAAGGAGTTCCAATAAGGTTTATGTCATCAACATATACGGCAAGTACAACAAATTCCGATGTTGTTTTCTTTATAAAAACACATGGGCAAATGGCATCATTTATATAGCCTTCCTTTAATAAATACTCACTAAGACGATTATACCACATTCGTCCTGATTGCTTTAGACCATACAAAGATCTTTGCAATTTGATTGAAAACATTTCCCGCGACTTTGAATTATGTGCGTTTGGAATTTTAAATCCATCGGGAATTTTCATGTATATCTCATTATCAAGTGAGCCATAAAGGTAGGCGGTAACCACATCCATTAAATGCATGTCAAGCTTTTCATGGACAGCAAAACTAATGAGATAACGGAACGTTATAGCATCCATAACGGGTGAATATGTCTCTTCATAATCGACACCAGGCCTTTGTGAAAATCCTTGTGCAACAAGGCGTGCCTTATATCTTTGTACCTCGTTTTTCTCATTTCTCTTGCGTACAAAGACCCATTTATAGCCAACAGGCTTAACACCATTAGGTGTTTGGACTACAGGCCCAAAAACTTCACGTTTTGCAAGTGAATTCAACTCTGATTGGATTGCTTCTTGCCATTTTGGCCAATCAAGTCTTTGTCGACATTTTCCAACAGATTGAGGTTCAAGATCCTCACTTTCTTGCATAATGCTAGATGCAACATTATATGCAAAGACATAATCCATCACTATATCCACTCGATTCAAATTTGTCTCAATATCGATTGGATTTATTGATAGTTCCTTATTTTCTTGAGTCTCGGGCTCAGTGGATTCCTCATGAATCTCAGAATTTATTAAATCGTGGATTTCTTCATGAGATTCTTTCGTAGTGTCATTTTGATCATTTGTTTTCCTTTTTCTAGGATTTCGATCTTTGGAACCTAATGGTCTGCCACGTTTTAGGCGTGCTTTTGACTCATTAGCTATGACACTAGAAGATTGTCCAATAGGGACATCAATACGGATTGGAACATTCTCCGCAGGGATATGTGATTTTGTTATCCTTTTCATATCCGTAAATGCATCTGGCATTTGATTTGCTATTCTCTGCAAATGGATAATCTTTTGCACCTCTTTTTCACAAATAGAGGAACATGGATCAAGATGAGATAATGATGGATTTTTCCACAAAATTTCCCGTTTGGTTTCACCAACTTCTCCCCCTAATTTTGGGAAAATTGTTTCATCGAATCGACAGTCTGCAAATCGTGCAGTGAACAAATCCCCTGTCAATGTTTTGAGGTAGCAAATAATGGAGGGCGATTCAAACCCAACATATATTCCTAACCTTCTTTGCGGACCTATTTTGGTGCGATATGGCGGTGCTACAGGCACATATACTGCACATCCTAAAATTCTTAAATGGGATATATTAGGTTCATGACCCAAAACTAATTGCAACGGGGAATATTTATGATAATTTGTCGGTCTGATACGAACTAGCACTGCTGCATGCAAAATAGCGTGACCCCAAACAGAAGTGGGCAGCCTCATTTTCATGAGTAACGGTCTTGCTATTAATTGCAGACATTTAATTAAAGACTCTGCAAGACCATTTTGAGTGTGAACATGAGCTACAGGATGTTCCACTTTTATCCCAATTGATAAGCAATAATCATTAAATGCTTGGGATGAAAACTCAGCAGAATTATCAAGTCTAATAGACTTAATTGGATTATCGGGAAATTGAGCCCGTAATCGAATTATTTGTGCCATTAATTTTGCAAATGCAAGGTTGCGAGATGACAATAGACACACATGAGACCATCTAGAAGATGCATCTATTAAGATCATAAAATATCTAAACGACCCACTAGGTGGGTGAATAGGTCCACAAATGTCCCTTTGTATACGTTCCAAGAACGCAGCGGACTCAATTCCAACCTTTGTTGGTGATGGTCTAATGATTAATTTGCCTTGATAACAAGAAGTGCAAGAAAATTCATCATTTAAAAGAATCTTTAAATTCTTTAATGGATGCCCATTTGGATTTTCTATAATCCGTCTCATCATAATTGATCCAGGATGTCCTAATCGATCGTGCCAAAGTACAAAAGTATTGGAATCAGTAACCTTTTGGTTTACAGTAGAATGTGCCTCAATTGCACTAATTCTTGTACAATACAGGCCAAAAGATAAAGATGGGAACTTCTCAATAACCCTCTTTTGGCCAGAGACATTCTTGGTAATGATGAGATATTCAAGATTATTCTCATCTATTGTCTCAATATTATATCCATTTCGACGGATATTTTTAAAACTCAACAAATTCCTCTTGGATTTGGATGAGAACATTGCATTCTCTATGATAAGTATTATTCCTTTGGGCAGAGTTATAGTAGCTCTTCCAGAGCCTTCAATTAAATTACTACTACCGGAAATTGTAGTAACATCTGCCTTACGCATACTTAAATGAGAGAAATATTTCTTCTCTTTGAATATTGTATGTGTCGTACATGAATCAATTAAGCAAATACT
>MU743419.1:0-24651 GCA_026770625.1 Nicotiana glauca
CTCTGAATCTTTTAATAAAAGAATCCCGTTTCAATTGTCCTTTAATTGGAAAAACTCTTTTTATGCTTATATATCTCTTTCGCTGGGGTGTAAGCACCTTAAAAAAGAGATGTGACAAGTTTTAAATCAAGAACAGAACAGCAAGAACTTGCAAAGTTGTAAATGAGAGCTAATGATTCTCAATAACTCCATATTTCATACCTCGCGATTCTACAATAATCTCAAATTTAGGAAAATACTTATGAACATCCGTGGTTTGTTTTAGTTGAGTAAAGCCCTTTGGAATAATCGAGGCGCACCATTTAGCGAATTTTTCATGGCCCTCGCAAAGTTAAAAATACGTAATTGCTTTAGGCGCGCTATTAAAAAATTACTTTCCTAAACTCGGGTGTACATTTCATGTGACCCAAATCGAAATCCTAAAACATTGAATAAAATGTGTGTTTCGAATTGCGGGTGCATTTCATGTGACGCAATCCAAAGACACATTTTAGAAGACGTTTAATTTTCCTTAAAATTAATTAAAAGCGGTAAATAATTTTAAAATCGCACTATAGGTTTAAATATGTATTAAAATCAGACAATAGGTCAATTATGATAGTTTAAACGACCGTGCTAGAACCATGGGATCCGAGGGTGCCTAACACCTTCCCCCAGGTTAACAGAATTCCTTATTCAGAATTTCTAGTTCGCAGACTTCAAATGGAAAGTCGAAATCTTCCTCGATTTGGGATTTAAAATAAACTGGTGCGCAGACTTCAAATGGAAAGTCGAAATCTTCCTCGATTTGGGATTTAAAATAAACTGGTGACTTGGGACACCAGAAAACAAACCATCCCAAGTGGCGACTCTGAACAAAAAAAGAATAAATAAATAATCTCATTTCGAATAATGTCACTTTAAGTGGAAAAACTCCCTTATACACTATCATTCGGGGTAGTGTAGTAAAAAGGAGGTGTGATAGTCTGGCGACTCCGCTGGGGATCAAAACCCAGAACTTCGGTTCAGGGTTCAAGAATTCGAGCTTAGATTGACTGTTATATTTGCCTTTGTCTGATTTTCCTACATGTTCCATGCTATATGTGCTAAATGCTTTAACGCTCTGATATTTTGTGAATTGTATATATAAACTGCTACGAATCCCTTCCTCTCTCTAAATCTTCTACATCATGGAGAAGGGTGCACTTCATGTAGCTTCTCTTCTGTTTAGAGCCTTTTCCCATTTAGAATGAGGTTCGGATAAGTTGCTAAGCCGGCGGAGCTTCTGTATCCCCGGTACGCTGTCTCCCCCTCGGCTCGAGTTGTCCGCTCGGGTAAGCTAGGTCTAGAACAATAAACCCAGGTTTTAAACCTAATATAGCAAAGCCTCATGCCGGATCCCTAGTAGGAACGTTTGTTTGTATCACGTGCATTTGACTTAGGAGATTCAACACAGGGGTTGAGTCTGTCTAGAACATGTGTACCTAAATTAAAAAGACCATCCTGATGTATCTTACGTGCTACTTGCGCATCTGTTTGTTTGGCTTGCATGTTGACCGACTTCTAGAATATGGAAATAAAATCAAAAAAAAAAAAAGAGTGAGAGGAAGGGGTATTTAGAATATTCTGAAACTCTGCCGAAATTCTGAAAAAAAAAAAGAAAAGTCATTTCAAAATGATCCAAAATTTCAAGTGCCATGTTTCCCGTGTTTCGTCAAATCTGGCCGAACTACGCGGGTCTGATTCTCACCGGATGTGAGATACGTAGGCAAACCTCATCGATTCCGACCGTAATTTTCAAAAAATACAAAAATATTTTCCATTCGCTCCTTCTTTAGAAATCTTTTCTTAGAAAATTCAAAAAAAAAAAAGAAGTTTTGAAAATTAAAAAAAAAAGTAGTTTCCTTCTTTCTAAAGTCTTTCATATGGAAAAAGTAATAAAGGAAAAAAATTAAAATTCAAAGTATGGGTTTCCTGCATTTTGAAGTATTTTTCCCAAAAAACAAAAATCCAAAAAAAACCAAAAACAAAAAAAAATCAAAAAAATATTCTTTTCTTCTTTAGAAGTCTTTATTTTGCAAATGTCCATAAATATTGAGAAATAAAAGTCCAAAAATATTTTTGCTTTTCTCTAGGAGTACTTTTATAAATAAATAAAAACTCAAAAATCCAATATATTTTCTTAAAAGTCCTTTCGAAAATTAAGAGGCAACTTCCAAAATTCAAAAATATTTTCTTTCTTCTTTAGAAAAAGAGAAAACAAATAAAAATTCAAACAAAAATATTTTATTTTTACTTCTAAAAATTCCTAAAGTTCAAATCAAAAACAAATGAATTTTTTTTTAGAAGTCTCTCTTTCAAAAATAAAAAAAAAATCAAAATCAAAATAAATAAATAAAACTTTTCCTTTCTTCTTTTAAAGCATTTCTTTCAAAAATTCTAAAAAAAAAGAGTTAGCTTATTTACCTTATTCTCGATCTTTCCGAACTACGCAAGATCTGATTCATGCGGGGTCATGATACGTAGGCAATCCACATCGGATTCGATCATAGTTATAAAATAAATTGAGTGAAAAAAAAACTGAAAAAAATTGAGTGAAAAAGAGAAAAGGAGCAAAAAAAAAGAGAAAAAAAGGGAGCAACAAGAAAAAAGAGTGACAAACAAAAGAGAAAAAGAGAGTGCCAAAAATAAAAGAGCGGCAAAAACAAGATGGAAAATCAAGAGCGAAACAAAAATGAAGAAAAGAGGTGCATATTAAAAAAAGAGGGGTTTGTTAAGGCCGGGATGAAACATGCAACCGTTCAAACACACGGTAGAAGTGTTTAACTGTTAGGTGCATCGCATCCCAACATGCGATTTCCTATATGTTAAATGTCCCAAAACTAACAAGGTTGTTGTGTGAGCAAATTAGACAGGTTCTGTTCAGGTGGTTGGTTTTGTTGGTATGCGGTGATGAACGTGCAACTTTGCACGCGACCACAACATTATACACAAAGCCGAGCTCCACCTCCCAGAAATGCTCATCCTTACCAAGCTCCATATAATCCCCAATCAAATGTTCCCCAGTACAATTCTTGCCCAAGCGAGCCTTTTAAAAGGAATTAGTTCACCCGTATTGGTAAATCATACACGGGCTTGTTCCAAAAGCTAGTCAGGCGAATTTTGCTGCAGCCAGTGGCCCAAAACCGACCGAACATTGAGCCCCCCTCGCACCGGGCTGATGCTACATGTGAATACCAATCTGGAGTAGTGGGACACAATACAAAGGACTGTTGGACCCTCAAAAGGGCAGTTGAAAATTTAATTAAAGCTGAAAGAATCGTTTTTCGGGATGAAGAAGCTCCTGATGTGATGAATAATCTGTTGCCTGCCCACAACGTCGGGCCAATAGTCGGGATGATTTATGAAGCTGAGGAATTTGATCCGGCACAGAAGGCCATTGCAGCAATTACCGAGACAGAAGGAAAGCCACAAAGTGGTCGCCAAGCATGAAAGTTCCCCATCAGACAGGAGTCCCGGTATCCAGTCTTGCTATCCTTTTGGCACCCGAATTATCTCAGGGTGTGATTCGGATGCTTTACTTTATTGTCTTACTTTCTGATGTAAACCCTTGTATCTTTAAAATTGAAAAAAAAATCATCAAAAAATCAAAAAAAAAATGAAATTAATATTTCATTGTCCAGGAATGTCTCTTTTCTTAATCTTGTCATTTTTTCTTATTCTCTTTTCAGTTCTGTTAAATGCAGATTTAAATAATATGACATGCTTGCGGACTTCATACCTGGATCCTGAAAGCTGTCAGACCTTGAAATAATGAGTCAAGAGCCAGAATACAAAGAGGATAAAGTTTAAGGAAATAAGACAAAGACTTGGAACAACTGAAGAAAAATTGGTTCCAGAATTTGAAAAAAAAAGTCCATACATTACAACAAGAGTACTGCCAAAAGAGTGCGTTGTACTTGGGACACATCGAAGGAAATGTCCCTAAAACAACTATCAATGCAAATGCAGTGAAAAGGTACTATGTTGGATCCTCCATATAATTATAATATTCTCTAGTTGGGATGACGAAAGCTTTCATTCTCGCTACTCAAACACTATCAACCCTTTGCAAACCCTTAGAGTCGACTCCCATTATTTGATTACCCTCTTTGGAACCTGGAAGTGTTATTAAAAAATGAAATGAAAAAAAAAGGGAAGAAAAGGCAAAGAAAATGAAAAAAAAGAGGAAGAGAAAAGATGAAAAAAATGAGAGAGAAAAAAATAAAATAAAAATAAAAGAAAATAAAAAACAAAGTTTTCCCTAAACTACGTTCGACTTGTTTCCGAAAGGATACGTAGGCAGCCTCTCTCTGGGGTTCAGTCACACCAAATAAAAATCCAAAGTTCCCCAAAAAAGTGAAACTGGGGAATGTGTTATAATGGTTCGGCGATGATCATGTCCAAAAGGTTCCAAAGTTGTAACTCAATCCAAATCTTTTTTACCCAAACCCTATTCAAGTCATTCCGATCAATCGGTGAGAATGTTCAAGAATCAGAAAATACAACTACTTGGATCTAATACAGTCAAGATGAGAAAATAAAATGAGAGAGACTTATTGGTGAAAATCCACACGGGCACCACGAGGTGATGGTAAGCAGAGAAATCAAAATGAGAGTCTCTTGTAAGTGAAAACTCACAAAGAGCATTATAAGGCGATGGTGATAAGAGAAATGAGTGAGGTCAGCTAGAGAAAACTCGCAAAGGGCGCCCATGATCAAAAAGAGAATCTTAACAGCCATCGGCGCCGACAAAGTCCTAACAAGGTTTCTCAAATTATGAAGCAAAAGTTGGGATGAATTTCTGAGAGTCGGACGGTTTGCACAGATCAGGCATCCAGTCCAAAAGGCATGCCATGTTTATTAAAGTCCGCATGTACTCCAGATAAGTCCTTCTTTCCTTTCCCCGAAAGGGACACTTCTTGATTTAAACTCATTCTCCATTCCCTTGTTTGTTTTCTTTGAATCCCTTTCGGTCGGAACTGAGACAAAGAAGGGATGGAAAGACTGATTTAAAGGACTTCTGGTTGACACGAGCTAATGTGCAAAAAGGGACCCAGCCTCGTCAGGGGCACCAAGTCGACCCCGACTGGCCATGGCGGCCGATGCTTCGAAATGAAAACTGTTGGAAGGAGAAAATCAACTTGAAGTGCCTATAAAGGAAAATGAAGCTGAAAAGGTTGAGTCCCGCTTGGCTTACCGTCTCAGCAAACAGTTGAAAAAGCCAAGGTCCCCCAAATGCTATGAAATTAAAGTTGGAAGAGAGAAGCCAGAAAAGAAAGGCCTACAAAGGCGAGATAAAGTTGGAAGAGGTTAAATCCCACGCGACTATCCGTTGCAGCAAAGTTTGAGGAGCCAAAAGTTCCCCAATGTTTCGAAAAAAAAGAAGGAAAAAAAGAAGAAAAAAATCAGAAATGAAAGGCCTGCGAAGGAGAAATAAAGTTGAAAGTTTAGTTCCACCGACCAAACTCCATGGCAAAGTCTGGAAAAATATGAGGTTCTCCAGGGCCTGAATTGAATCGATCCTCAGGGCGCAAATAGTTGCAGTTGAGATCTTCATCAAAGAAGTTGGGCCGGGATCAAGTGACCAGAACAATCAAGGCCACAAAACCAACCACCATTTCAAACTAATAATTGTTCTTTGTTTGAAAAATTGAAAAATGTGTAATCCAAAGCAACCGTGCAAGAAGCAGGTGCAACCAAAAAGGAAATGGAATGCGCAAGTGCTAGAAATAGTTCTGCAGTAATAATCTATCTAAAAGAGAAGGCTCCTTCAAATTCTTCCCTATATTTTGACTCCTTTTCTTTAAAAAAAAATGAAGAATGATGGAAAAAAAAGAGAGGAAGAAAAATCCCAAACCATGGTAGCTTAGGGTATCCAATCTCTAGCTGCGTCCTTTTTTACATAGGGTTTCATTCCCTAGTTGTCCCCGGCATAACCCGAGGACCTTTTTCTCCCTGGCATAACACAAGGATCCCTTTCTCTCTCTTATCCCGGCATAACCCGCAGATCTCCCTGGCATAACCCAAGGAGCCTTTTTTCTTTATTATCCCAGCATAACCCGCGTATCTCCCTGGCATAACCCAAGGAGCCTTTTTTCTTTCTTATCCCGGCATAACCCGTAAATCTACCAGGCATAACCCAAGGAGCCTTCTTTCTCTCTTATCCCGACATAACCCGCGGATCTCCCTCGCATAACCTAAGGTGCTTTTTTCTATTCTCCCGGCATAACCCGTGGATCTTCCTGGAATAACCCAAGGATCTTTTTTCTTTTATCCCGGCATAACCCGTAGACCTCCCTGGCATAATCCAAGGACCTATTTTTTCTATTATCCCTACATAACCTATGGATCTCCCTGGCATAACCCAAGGACCTTTTTCTTTAATCCCGGTATAACCCGCAGATCTCCCTGGCATAATCCAAGAAGCCTTTTTCTATTCTCCCGGCATAACCCGCGGACCTCCCTGGCATAACCCAGGGACCTTTTTTTTTCTCCCGGCATAACCCGTGGACCTCCCTCGCATAACCCAAGGACCTTTTTTCTTTTCTTCTGGCATAACCTGTGGAACTCCTAGGCATAACCCAGGGACCTTTTTCGTTTCTCCCGACATAACCCGTGGACCTCCCCGTCATAACCCGAGGACCTTTTTCCTTTTCTCCAGGCATAACCCGAGGACCCTTTTTCTTTTCTTCCGGCATAGCCCGATGACTTCTCCGGCATAACCCGAGGATCCTTTTTTTTTCCAACATAACCGGTCAGCTTTCCAGCGTAACCTGGCAATTCTCCCAATTTAAGGTTTTACTCCCTATTCCAAAGGATACACAATCCTTATTTTATTGCTTTCAAAACAAAAAAAAAGGAGTTGTGTTACTAATAACTCACGAAATTTTCCAAGAGAAATTGGGGCAGAAAATTTCGTTTGTTTGTTTGTTTTAGTGTCTAAACAGGCTTTACCTCTAGGCACATGATTCGAGAGGACCAAAAGAATGAGTCTCAATCCAGAATAAAGGAAAAGAACGAAAAGAATAAAAAGAAGTAAATTCAAAGTGTCGAAGCAGACAGATATGAGAGCTACTCAAAACTTGATTAAAGTCACAAGCTTCGCCCGTCCCGCCTTGATTCAATGCTGAAGCAAGAACCAGCACATGCAGCTGACGAGCATCAAGATTCAGATCGGAGTCAACAGCAAAAACTAGCTAAGACTCAAGATCAAGCTTCAGGAGATTTATAGATAGGAATCTTGTAACTCGTAGTTGATAGGCCTAGCTAGCTTAGCTCTTGATTTTCCATTTTGGTGTAATAAGAAGCTCAGCAAGTAGAAGCAGCAGCATCAGCATCAGCAGTGAAATCACACCTCTCGGTAGTCTTAGCTACCAAAACTTCCAGAACTACACTGACCTGATTCCTTTATAGCCAAGGATATGTAGGCAACCTCTGAAGCAGGATTCGGTCAAACTCTTTGAAAAAATGCTTCTCATGGAGTTTCAAACGGGCAAAAATCCCTCATATTGCTCACTTTATATTTGCCCGAAAACTCATCATGTTTCCGAGCTGTAAGCACGTGATTTTTGCCCTATATCAAATACTCCTACAAAATTCAAGAAAATAGTTTTTTTCTTAATTGTTTACCATTTTTAGGAATTTTTATAGATTTTTATTAATTGTTTGCATTTTTCTTGCATGTTTAAATTTTATTTAAAATACAAAAAATATATATATATCATGCATTACATTTAGAACTTCTTTTTCATTTTTAGAATTACCTAGTAATTACTTGTTTTATAAAAAAAAATTGAAAATCACAAAAAAATACTTTATTTTTACACTTTCTCCTTTTATTGATTTTTTCTCTTTTAGGATTAAGCATCTTTTATAATTTTTATAATTAGATGATTAGTTTAATTTTACACTTTTGAATAATTTAGGATTTTTAAGTTGTAGGATTTAATCAAAAGAAAAGGAAAAATTAGAAAATAAAAGAAACAATTTGGAAAATGTTTTGTCTTGTGAAATTGGATCATTATAATTAAAGACCCACTCAATTTTTCCCAATCCAGCCAATCAATTTCATACCCAAATCTGTCCAACCCAGACCCAAAAGCTAAAATAACCCAGCCCAAATTCCCTCTACTTAAGACCCCTTTTCTAATAACCTAGATACACATTATCAGACCCTTACACAGAGAATGGCGGATTGAGCTTTCCCCTCTCCTTCTCCACTCTATATTCTTCTTCCCCTTTTAACTCGGATTCTAGGACACATTCCCTCACCTCTTATTTGTATAAAAAAAACAACCACACACACACGAAGAACACAAAAAAGCAGGCTGGAAATTCTGGATTTCAGATTCAAAAATTCAAAGTTATTCTCAAAGTTAAAAAATAATTGAAGCAAAATCCTGCAATGAAGATTAGATTTCAGATTTTATATCCTAAAGAAAAAGAGTTTTAGACAAATAAAAAGGGAAAAAGAAGAACAAGGAAGTTGTAATTTGAGAGATTGGCTTAAAATCCTTCCAGTTTTGACGTCGATTCTCTGGCCTTGTTAAGGAATTTCGTCGTTGTCAAGTTTCGGCTCGTTTGTGGCTAGTCTGTTGCTGTAGCTGATTGTTCCAATTCATTGACTTCAGCTCTTGCTTGGTTTTCTCTAGTTGTTTTACTGCTGATTAAGGTACTTATTTCAAATCTCCAACAATGTAATTGCTATAATTGTTCATTAATATTTTCCAAATCTGCTGCAATCGGTTCATTTACATGTCTGTTGCGTATTTTTATGGAATTGTAGCTCACAGCTACTCTTTGCCTCAAAACTATGGTTATGTATTCGTTGTTTCTCATTCTTTGTAGTAGGCATTGCATTTCAATTGTTGCTCTAGATTATTAATAGCCTGTCAAGTAGTGGATAACTAAAAAGTAAAAGCAGTTCGCAGATTCAAAGGATGAATTGCTTGGGACATAAATTTTTTTATACTACATTTACCAAGAAAAAGAGAGGAGGAGAAGATTGCTGCCATGATTTCTTAGTTTCAATTGCTTTATCTTTGACTTTTCTATTCAGAGTAATGTGCTTTTCCTGATAATAATCCTTTTTGTTACTATTATTAGTTTTTCCCCAATATTTGCCACTATTACGGACCTTTCTCCATAGGATAGGTTGGTTGCTAATTGATACTCTTGGCTAAGTTAATTTGACTATTTTGTTCGTCTATTTGGAATGGGCAGACAGTTCCTTTAGTCATTTGTATTTCAGCAGCAGATTTATTTAAATGTTAATATGTCATGTCTGATTTTGAAGGACAGAAACTTTTAGGCATACACCAAACAAAACATGAATGCTTAATCATATGATTCCTTACCAATCCTTTATATAAACATGAACCTCGTGGACGTATTTTGTTTAATTAGTTGTTCTTGTAGTATATTAGTCAATTTTACTTGTTGATTTTCTTGTTTTGACTTCTTTTGTTCACAATTAGTTTTAAATCAAGAACAGAATGGCAAGAACTTGCAAAGTTGTAAATAAATTGTTAATAAGAGCTAATGATTCTCAACAACTCCATATTTCATACCTCACGATTCTACAATAATCTCAAATTTATGAAAATACTTATGAACATTCGTGGTTTGTTTTAGTTGAGTAAAGCCCTTTGGAATAATCGAGGCGTGCCATTTAGCTTTTTTCCATGGCCCTCGCAAAGTCGAAAATATGTAATTGCTTTAGGCGCGCTATTAAAAAATTACTTTCCTAAACTCGGGTATGCATTTCATGCGACCCAAATCCAAAACCTAAAACGTTGAATAAAATGTATTTCGGATTGCGGGTGCATTTTATGTGACGCGATCCAAAGACACGTTTTAAACGACGTTCAATTTTCTTTAAAATTAATTAAAAGTGGTAAATAATTTTAAAATCACACTATAGGTTTAAACATATATTAAAATCAGACAATAGGCCAATTATGATAGTTTAAGCGATCGTGCTAGAATCACGGGATCCGGGGGTTCCTAACACCTTTCTCCAGGTTAATAGAATTCCTTATTCAGAATTTTTGGTTCGCACACTTCAAATAGAAAGTCGAAATCTTCCTCTATTTGAGATTTAAAATAAACCGGTGACTTGGGACACCAGAAAACAAACCATCCCAAGCGGCGACTCTGAACAAAAAAAAATTCTATCTCGAATAATGTCACTTTAAGTGGAAAAACTCCCTTATACACTATCCTTTGGGGTGGTGTAGTAAAAGAGCGGCAAAAACAAGATGGAAAATCTAGAGTGAAACAAAAATGAAGAAAAGAGGTGCAGATAAAAAAAAGAGGGGTTTGTTAAGGCCGGGATGAAACATGCAACTGTTCAAACACACGGTAGAAGCGTTTAACTGTTAGGTGCATCACATCCCAACATGCGATTTCCTATATGTTAAATGTCTCAGAACTAACAAGGTTGTTGTGTGATCAAATTAGACAGGTTCTATTCAGGTGGTTGGTTTTGTTGGTATGCGGTGATGAACACGCAACTTTGCACGCGGCCACAACATTATACACAAAGCCGAGCTCCACATTCCAGAAATGACCATCCTTACCAAGATCCATATAATCCCCAATCAAATGTTCCCCAGTACAATTCTTTCCCGAGCGATCCTTTTAAAAGGAATCAGTTTACCCGTATTGGTGAATCATACACGGGCTTGTTCCAAAAGCTAGTCATGCGAAGTTTGCTGCAGCCAGTGGCCCAAAATCGGCTGAACACCGAGCCCCCTCGCACCGAGCTGATGCTACATTTGAATACTACTCTGGAGCAGTAGGACACAGTACAGAGGACTGTTGGACTCTCAAAAAGGCAGTTCAAAATTTGATTAAAGCTGAAAGAATTATTTTTCGGGATGAATAAGCTTCTGGTGTGATGAACAATCTGTTGCCTGCCCACAACGTCGGGCCAATAGTCGGGATGATTTGTGAAGCTGAGGAATTTGATCCGGCACTAAAGGCCATTGCAGCAATTGCTGAGACAGAAAATAAGCCACAAAATGCTCGCCAAGCATGAAAGTTCCCCATCAGGCGGGAGTCCCGGTATCCGATCTTGCTAACCTTTCTACACCCGGATTATCTCAAGGTGTAATACGAATATTTTACTTTATTGTCTTACTTTCTGATGTAAACCCTTCTATTTTCAAAATTGAATAAAAAATTCATCAAAAAAAAAATTGAAATTAATATTTCATTGTTCAGGAATGTCTCTTTTCTTAATCTTGTCATTTTTTCTTATTCTCTTTTCAGTTCTGTTAAATGCAGATTTCAATAACATGACATATTTTTTTGGGAAAGCTGTCAGACCTCGAAATAATGAGTCAAGAGCCAGAATGCAAAGAGGATAAAGTTTAAGGAAATAAGACAAAGAGTTGGAACAACTGAAGAAAATTTGGTTCTAGAACTGGAAAAAAAAGTCCATACATTACAACAAGAGTACTGTAAAAAAGAGTGCGTTGTACTTGGGACACATCGAAGGAAATGTCCCTAGAACAACTATCAATGCAAATGCAGTGAAAAGGTACTATGTTGGCTCCTCCATATAATTATAATATTCTCTAGTTGGGATGACGAAGGCTATCATTCTCGCTACCCAAATGCTATCAACCCTTTGCAAACCCTTTGAGCCGACTCCCATTCTTTGATTACCCTCTTTGGAACCTGGAAGTGTTATTGAAAAATGAAATGAAAAAAAAGGAAAAGAGAAATAAAAAAAAAGGGAAGAAAGGGCAAAGAAACTGAAAAAAAAAGGAAGAGAAAAGAAGAAAAAAAGAGAGAGAAAAAAAAATAGAAAAACAAAAGAAAATCAAAAACAAAGTTTTCCCTGAACTACGTTCGACTTGTTTCCGAAAAGATACGTAGGCAGCCTCTCTCTGGGGTTCAGTCACACCAAATAAAAATCCAAAGTTTCCCAAAAAAGTGAAACTGGGCATGTGCTATAATGGTTCGGCGCTGATCACGCCCAAAAGGTTCCAAAGTTGTAACTCAATCCAAATCTTTTTTACCCAAACCCTATTCAAGTCCTTCCAATCAATCGGTAAGAATGTTCAAGGATCAGAGAATACAACTACTTGGATCTGATACAGTCAAGACGAGAAAATAAAATGAGAGAGTCTTATTGGTGAAAACTCACACGGGAACCACGAGGTGATGGTAAGCAGAGAAATCAAAATGAGATTCTATTGTAAGTGGAAACTCACAAAGAGCATTATAAGGCGATGGTGAATAGAGAAATGAGAGAGGCCAGCAAGCAAAAACTCGCAAAGGGCGCCCATGATCAAAAAGAGAATCTGCACAGCCATCGGCGCCGACAAAGTCCTAACATGGTTTCTCGAATTTTGAAGCAAAAGTTGTGATGAATTTGTGAGAGTCGAACGGTTTGCACAGATCAGGAATCCAGTCCAAAAGGCATGTCATGTTTATTGAAGTTCGCATGTACTCCAGATAAGTCCTTCTTTCCTTTCCCCGAAAGGGACACTTCTTGATTTAAACTCATTTTCCATTCCCTTGTTTGTTTTCTTTGAATCCCTTTCGGTCGGAACTGAGACAAAGAAGGGATGGCAAGACTGATTTACAGGACTTTTGGTTGACACGAGCTAATGTGCAAAAAGGCACCCAGCCTCGTCAGGGGCACCAAGTCGACCCCGACTGGCCATGGCGGCCGATGCTTCAAAATCAAAACTCTTGGAAGGAGAAAATCAACTTGAAGTGCCTATAAAGGCAAATGAAGCTGAAAAGGTTGAGTCATATGTGGCTAACCGTCTCGGCAAACAGTTGAAAAGGCCAAGGTCCCCCAAATGCTCTAAAATTGAAGTTGGAAGAAAGAAGCCAGAAAAGAAAGGCATACAAATGCGAGATAAAGTTGGAAGAGGTTAAGTCCCACGCGACTAGCCGTTGCAGCAAAGTTTGAGGAGTGATAAGTTCCCCAATGTTTCGTGAAAAAAAAAGAAAATAAAAGAAGAAAAAAATCAGAAATGAAAGGCCTACGAAGGAGAAATAAATTTGAAAGTTGAGTTCCACCGACCAAACACCAGGGCAAAGTCTGGAAAAATCAGAGGTTCTCCAGGGCCTGAAATGAATCGATCCTCAGGGAGCAAATAGTTGCAATTGAGATCTTCATCAAAGAAGCTGGACCGGGATCAAGTGACCAGAACAATCAAGGCCACAAAACCAACCACTGTTTCAAACTAACAATTGTTCTTTGTTTGAAAAATTGAAACATGTGTAATCCAAAGCAATCGTGCAAGAAGCAGGTGCAACCAAAAAGGAAATTGAATGCCATTTCTCTCTCTTATCCCGGCATAACCCGCGGATCTCCCTGGCATAACCTAAGGAGCCTTTTTCTTTCTTATCCCGGCATAACCCGCGGATCTCCCTGGCATAACCCAAAGAGCCTTTTTTCTTTCTTATCCCGGCATAACCCGCGGATCTTCCTAGGATAACCCAATGAGCCTTTTTTCTTTCTTATCCCAGCATAACCCGCTGATCTCCCTAGCATAACCCAAGGAGCCTTCTTTCTTTCTTATCCCGACATAACCCGCGGATATCCCTAGCATAACCCAAGGACCTTTTTTCTATTATCCCGGCATAACCCGTGGATCTCCCTGGCATAACCTAATGATCTTTTTTCTTTTATCCCGACATAACCCGTGGACCTCCCTGGCATAACTCAAGGACCTTTTTTTCTATTTTCCCAGCATAACTCGTGGACCTCCCTGGCATAACCCAAAAACCTTTTTCTTTAATCCCGGCATAACCCGCGGATCTCCCTGGCATAACCTAAGGATCCTTTTTCTATTCTCCTGGCATAACCCGTGGACCTCCCTGGCAAAACCCAGGAACCTTTTTTTTTCTCCCGGCATAACCCGTGGACCTCCCTGGCATAACCCAAGAACCTTTTTTCTTTTCTCCCGGCATAACCCGTGGACCTCCTCGGCATAACCCAGGGACCTTTTTTCTTTTCTCCCGACATAACCCGTGGACCTCCCCGGCATAACCAGAGGACCTTTTTCCTTTTATCCAGGCATAACCCGAGGACCCTTTTTCTTTTCTTCCGGCATAGCCCGATGACTTCCCCGGCATAACCCGAGGATCCTTTTTTCTTTTCCGGCATAACCCGGTCAGCTTTCCAGCGTAACCTGACAATTATCCTAATTTAGGGTTTTACTCCATATTCTAAAGGATACACAATCCTTATTTTATCGCTTTTAAAAAATAAAGAGTTGTGTTACAAGTAACTCACGAAATTTTCCTAATGAAAACTGGGGCAGGAAATTTCGTTCGTTTGTTTGTTTTGGTGTCTGAACAGGCTTTACCTCAAGGCACATAATTCGAGATGACCAAAAGAATGAGTCTCAATCCAGAATAAAGGAAAAGAACGAAAAGAATAAAAAGAAGTTAATTCAAAGTGTCGAGGCAGACAAAGATGCGAGCTACTCAAAACTTGATTAAAATTACAAGCTTCGCTTGTTCCACCTTGATCCAATGCTGAAGAAAGAACCAGCACTTGCAGCTGACGAGCATCAAGATTCAGATCGGAGTCAACAGCAAAAACCAACTAAGACTCAAGATCAAGCTTCAAGAGATTTATAGATAGGAATCTTGTAACTCGTAGTTGATAGGCCTAGCTAGCTTAGCTCTTGATTTTCCATTTTGGTGTAATAAGAAGCTCAGCAAGTAGAAGCAGCAGCATCAGCATCAGCATCAGCAGTGAAATCACAGCTCTCGGTAGTCCTAGCTACCAAAACTTCCAGAACTACACTGACCTGATTCCTTTATAGCCAAGGATATGTAGGCAACCTCTGAAGCAGGATTCGGTCAAACTCTTTGAAAAAATGCTTCTCATGGAGTTTCAAACGGGCAAAAATCCCTCATATTGCTCACTTTATATTTGCCCGAAAACTCATCATGTTTCCGAGCTGTAAGCACGTGATTTTTGCCCTATATCAAATACTCCTACAAAATTCAAGAAAATAGTTTTTTCTTAATTGTTTACCATTTTTAGGAATTTTTATAGATTTTTATTAATTGTTTGCATTTTTCTTGCATGTTTAAGTTTTATTTAAAATACAAAATATATATATATATCATGCATTACATTTAGAATTTTTTTTTTATTTTTAGAATTACCTAGTAATTACTTGTTTTATAAAAAAAAATTGAAAATCACAAAAAAATACTTTATTTTTACACTTTCTCCTTTTATTGATTTTTTCTCTTTTAGGATTAAGCATCTTTTATAATTTTTATAATTAGATGATTAGTTTAATTTCACACTTTTGAATAATTTAGGATTTTTAAGTTGTAGGATTTAATCAAAAGAAAAGGAAAAATTAGAAAATAAAAGAAACAATTTGGAAAATATTTTGTCTTGTGAAATTGGATCATTATAATTAAAGACCCACTCAATTTTTCCCAATCCAGCCAATCAATTTCATACCCAAATCTGTCCAACCCAGACCCAAAAGCTAAAATAACCCAGCCCAAATTCCCTCTACTTAAGACCCCTTTTCTAATAACCTAGATACACATTATCAGACCCTTACACAGAGAATGGCGGATTGAGCTTTCCCCTCTCCTTCTCCACTCTATATTCTTCTTCCCCTTTTAACTCGAATTCTAGGACACACTCCCTCACCTCTTATTTGTATTAAAAAAACAACCACACACACACGAAGAACACAAAAAAGCAGGCTGGAAATTATAGATTTCAGATTCAAAAATTCAAAGTTATTCTCAAAGTTAAAAAATAATTAAAGCAAAATCCTGCAATGAAGATTATATTTCAGATTTTATATCCTAAAGAAAAAGAGTTTTAGACAAATAAAAAGGGAAAAAGAAGAACAAGGAAGTTGTAATTTGAGAGATTGGCTTAAAATCCTTCCAGTTTTGACGTCGATTCTCTGGCCTTGTTAAGGAGTTTCGTCGTTGTCAAGTTTCGGCTCGTTTGTGGCTGGTTTGTTGCTGTAGCTGATTGTTCCAATTCATTGACTTCAGCTCTTGCTTGGTTTTCTCTAGTTGTTTTACTGCTGATTAAGGTACTTATTTCAAATCTCCAACAATGTAATTGCTATAATTGTTCATTAAAATTGTCCAAATCTGCTGCAATCGGTTCATTTACATGTCTGTTGCGTGTTTTTATGGAAATGTAGCTCACAGCTACTCTTTGCCTCAAAACTATGGTTGTGTATTCGTTGTTTCTCATTCTTTGTAGTAGGCATTGCATTTCAATTGTTGCTCTAGATTATTAATAGCCTGTCAAGTAGTGGATAACTAAAAAATAAAAGCAGTTCGCAGATTCAAAGGATGAATTGCTTGGGACATAAATTTTTTTATACTCCATTTACCAAGAAAAAGAGAGGAGGAGAAGATTGCTGCCATGATTTCTTAGTTTCAATTGCTTTATCTTTGACTTTTCTATTCAGAGTAATGTGATTTTCCTGATAATAATCCTTTTTGTTACTGTTATTAGTTTTTCCCCAATATTTGCCACTATTACGGACCTTTCTCCATAGGATAGGTTGGTTGCTAATTGATACTCTTGGCTAAGTTAATTTGACTCTTTTGTTCGTCTATTTGGAATGGGCAGACAGTTCCTTTAGTCATTTGTATTTCAGCAGCAGATTTATTTAAATGTTGATATGTCATGTCTGATTTTGAAGGACAGAACCTTTTAGGCATACACTAAACAAAACATGAATGCTTAATCATATGATTCCTTACCAATCCTTTATATAAACATGAACCTCATGGACGTATTTTGTTTAATTAGTTGTTCTTGTAGTATATTAGTCAATTTTACTTGTTGATTTTCTTGTTTTGACTTCTTTTGTTCACAATTAGTTTTAAATCAAGAACAGAATGGCAAGAACTTGCAAAGTTGTAAATAAATTGTTAATAAGAGCTAATGATTCTCAACAACTCCATATTTCATACCTCACGATTCTACAATAATCTCAAATTTATGAAAATACTTATGAACATTCGTGGTTTGTTTTAGTTGAGTAAAGCCCTTTGGAATAATCGAGGCGTGCCATTTAGCTTTTTTCCATGGCCCTCGCAAAGTCGAAAATATGTAATTGCTTTAGGCGCACTATTAAAAAATTACTTTCCTAAACTCGGGTATGCATTTTATGTGATCCAAATCCAAAACCTAAAACGTTGAATAAAATGTATTTCGGATTGCGGGTGCATTTCATGTGACGCGATCCAAAGACACGTTTTAAACGGCGTTCAATTTTCTTTATAATTAATTAAAAGCGGTAAAAATCCAAAGTTCCCCAAAAAAGTGAAACTGGGGCATGTGTTATAATGGTTCGGCGATGATCACGCCCAAAAGGTTCCAAAGTTGTAACTCAATCCAAATCTTTTTTACCCAAACCCTATTCAAGTCCTTCCGATCAATCGGTAAGAATGTTCAATGATCAGAGAATACAACTACTTGGATCTGATACAGTCAAGATGAGAAAATAAAATGAGAGAGTCTTATTGGTGAAAATCCACACGGGCACCACGAGGTGATGGTAAGCAGAGAAATCAAGATGAGAGTCTCTTGTAAGTGAAAACTCACAAAGAGCATTATAAGGCGATGGTGAGAAGAGAAATGAGAGAGGTCAGCTAGAGAAAACTCGCAAAGGGCGCCCATGATAAAAAAGAGAATCTTCACAGCCATCGGCGCCGACAAAGTCCTAACAAGGTTTCTCGAATTTTGAAGCAAAAGTTGTGATGAATTTCTGAGAGTCGGACGGTTTGCACAGATCAGGCATCTAGTCCAAAAGGCATGTCATGTTTATTGAAGTCCGCATGTACTCCAGATAAGTCCTTCTTTCCTTTCCCCGAAAGGGACACTTCTTTATTTAAACTCATTCTCTATTCCCTTGTTTGTTTTCTTTGAATCCCTTTCGGTCGAAATTGAGACAAAGAAGGGATGGCAAGACTGATTTACAGGACTTTTGGTTGACACGAGCTAATGTGTAAAAAGGCACCCAGCCTCGTCAGGGGCACCAAGTCGACCCCGACTGGCCATGGCAGCCGATGCTTCGAAATCAAAACTCTTGGAAGGAGAAAATCAACTTGAAGTGCCTATAAAGTCAAATGAAGCTGAAAAGGTTGAGTCCCACGTGGCTAACCGTCTCGGCAAAAAATTGAAAAAGCCAAGGTCCCTCAAATGCTCTGAAATTGAAGTTGGAAGAAAGAAGCCAGAAAAGAAAGGCCTACAAAGGCGAGATAAAGTTGGAAGAGGTTAAGTCCCACACGACTAGTTGTTGCAGCAAAGTTTGAGGAGCCAAAAGTTCCCCAATGTTTCGAAAAAAAAGAAGAAAAAAAATCAGAAATGAAAGGCCTACGAAGGAGAAATAAAGTTGAAAGTTAAGTTCCACCGACCAAACACCAGGGCAAAGTCTGGAAAAATCAGAGGTTCTCCAGGGCCTGAAATGAATCGATCCTCAGGGAGCAAATAGTTGCAGTTGAGATCTTCATCAAAGAAGCTGGGCCGGGATCAAGTGACCAGAACAATCAAGTCCACAAAACCAACCACCGTTTCAAACTAACAATTATTCTTTATTTGAAAAATTGAAACATGTGTAATCCAAAGCAACCGTGCAAGAAGCAGGTGTAACCAAAAAGGAAATTGAATGCGCAAGTGCTAGAAACAGTTCTGTAGCAATAATCTATCCAAAAGGGAAGTCTCTTTCAAATTCTTCCCTGTATTTTTACTCATTTTCTTAAATAAAAAAATGAAGAATGATGAAAAAAAAAGAGGAAGAAAAATCCCAAATCATGGTAGCTTAGGGTATCCAATCTCTAGCTGCGTCCTTTCTAACATAGGGTCCCATTCCCTAGTTGTCCCAGGCATAACCCGAGGACCTTTTTCTCTCTGGCATAACCCAAAGAGCCCTTTCTCTCTCTTATCCCGGCATAACCCGCGGATCTCCCTGGCATAACCCAAGGAGCCTTTTTTCTTTCTTATCCCGGCATAACCCGCGGATCTCCCTGGCATAACCCAAGGAGCCTTTTTTCTTTCTTATCCCGGCATAACCCGCGGATCTCCCTGGCATAAACCAAGGAGCTTTTTTTCTTTCTTATCCCGGCATAACCCGCGGATCTCCCTGGCATAACCCAAGGAGCCTTTTTTCTTTCTTATCCCTGCATAACCCGCAGATCTCCCTGGCATAACCCAAGGAGCCTTCTTTCTTTCTTATCCAGACATAACCCGCGGACCTCCCTGGCATAACCCAAGGAGCTTTTTTCTATTCTCCTGGCATAACCCGTGGATCTCCCTGGCATAACCCAAGGATCTTTTTTCTTTTATCCCGGCATAACCCGTGGACCTCCCTGACATAACCCAAGGACCTTTTTTTTCTATTATCCCGGCATAACCCGTGGACCTCCCTGGCATAATCCAAGGACCTTTTTCTTTAATTCCGGCATAACCCGCGGATCTCCATGGCATAACCCAATGAACCTTTTTCTACTCTCCCGACATAACCCGTGGACCTCCCTAGCATAATCCAGGGACCTTTTTTTCTCCCGGCATAACCCGTGGACCTCCCTGGCATAACCCAAGGACCTTTTTTCTTTTCTCCCGGCATAACCCGTGGACCTCCTCGACATAACCCAGAGACCTTTTTTCTTTTCTCCCGGCATAACCCGTGGACCTCCCCGGCATAACCCGAGGATCTTTTTCTTTTCCGGCATAACCCAGTCATTTTCTAGCATAACCTGGTAATCCTCCCAATTTAAAGCTTCATTCCCAAAAATACACAATCCTGATTTTTATTGCTGTCAATGAAACGATAGTTTAGATTTGTGTTGCAAATAACTCACAAAATTTTCCTAGTGAAAATCGGGGTAGAAAAATTTCGTTCATTTGTTTATTTTGGTGTCCGAACAGGTTTTACCTCGAGGCACATAATTCGAGATGACCGAAAGAATGAGTCTCAATCTAGAATAAAGGTAAAGAAGAAAAGAACAAAAAATAAGTGAATTCAGAATGATAAAGCAGACAAAGATGCAGACTGCTCAAAATTTGATTGAAGTCACAAGCTTTGCGTGTCCCGTTTTGATCCAGTAGCTAAAGAGAGAATCAACACATGCAGTTGACGAGCATCAAGATTCAGATCGGAGTCAACAACAAAAATCAGCTAAGACTCAAGATCAAGATTCAAGAGATTTATAGATAGGAATCTTGTAACTCATAGTTGATAGACATAGCTAGCTTAGCTTTGATTTTCCTTTTGGTGTAATAAGGAGCTCAACAAGCAGAAACAGCAACAAACAGCAGCGAAGTCACAGCTTCCCGGTAGTCCCAGCTACCAAAACTTCCAGAACTACACTGACCTGATTCCTTTATAGCCAAGGATATGTAGGCAACCTTTTGAAGCAAGGTTCGGTCAGACTCTTTTAAAAAAATGTTTCTCATGGAGTTTCAAACGGGCAAAAATCCCTCATATTGCTCACTTTATCTTTGCCCGAAAATTCTTCATGTTTCTGAGTAAAGAGGGGCAGCTGTAAGCACGTGATTTTTGCCCTATATGAAACACTCCTACAAAATCCAAGAAAATAGATTTGTCCTTAGTTATTTACCATTTTTTAGGAATTTTTATAGATTTTATTAATTGTTTGTATTTTTCTTGCATGTTTAAGTTTTATTTAAATCATGAAAAATACCAAAAATATTACACATGACATTTAGGCTTTATTTTTTTTACGTTTTTTAGAATTAACCAATAGTTACTTATTTTATTAAAATTGAAAATCACAAAAAAATGCTTCATTTTTACACTCTTTCCTTTATTTGATTTTTTCTCTTTAATTTAGGATTAAGTAACTTTTATAATTTTATAAACAGTTTAATTTCACACTTTTGGATAATTTAAAATTTTTAATTTATAGGATCTTAATTAAAAGAAAAGGAAAAATTAGAAAATAAAAGAAATAATTGAAAAAAAAAAGAGGCTTGTCTTGTGAAAGTGGACAAAAATTAATGTTGAGCCCAAAGCCTATACCCAAATCAGCCCAAACCCAAACCTAAACCCAAACCCAAACCACCCATGACCCGACTCAGTTTGACCCAAGACCCATTTAATTAAAAACCTAATAAAAACCTAAGGTCCCAAACACAAAAGGGGGAACCATCTGAAACGAAATAGGAGAACCCTCTCCTAAAGAAGAAACGCATCGGCGGCGCAAGAGAGAGCCAAAAATCATCGCAACTTCCATCTTCTTCTCCATTCATTCTCACTCTCGTTCTCACCTCTCACGCATGGAACAGTTGAGAACTCCATTTTGAATTTTACAAAAAAAACCGGACCTGAAGGAAAGAAGCCAAGAAAAACGGAAGAAAGATAAAATCGAAATCGCTATTTTGTGCAATTTTTGAGCTTTTTGTTCATGATTCTGGGTTTTCTAAAGCTAAGCTATGTCAAAACATTGCTGAATTTCTAATGTGCCAAGAATTGCTGCTGAGCTCCGTTCAAACTTGTAGTTTCTTTCATTTGGTTGAGTTCATCCGTTTTTCTACTATTTGGTATGTGGATTCTCGCCTCTGATCTTCATTTCAAGTTAATAACAAAACCTGAGTTGTTAATATTCATTTTGTGATTGAATTTTTTTAGATCTGTCGTGTTTCTTTATTTCTATTGGATGTTGCTATTTTCAAAATTAAATGCTAAGTTGAGAAATAAAAGACAGAGTGCATAGTCATATGTGATATTTTGGTAAAGTCCTTAATGTGAATCCTTAATGTGAGTAAAAAATGAATCCTGTATTCTTTTGGATTAATTATAGAAGGTCTATTATTTTTGCCGTGCGGCTATACCTTTAGCCATGAAGAAATTTATTGAATTGGCCCTTTTGCTAATTTCTTGTCGGAAAAATCTCTGCTTGAACAATTGTGCTTAAAATGATTAGAGCAACAACAATCCAGTAAAATCCCACAAGTGGGGTCTGTGGAAGGTAGTGTGTACGCACATCTCACCCCTACCCAAGAGGACAGAAAAATGATTAGAGCAAGTCATGTAATAATTGGGATTTGAATAATTAATGATATTAGTAACTAGCTGACTTGCCGACATGAATTATATGCTAACTCTCTGTTGGAAGCCAACCAATTTTATATTGTAGTATCCTTTTATGTTTTGTATAATAAGTAATTGCATTATCAAGGAAGATGTGCCCGCAATAGAAGGAGGGACTACCTCTTGTTCAAATCAATAATCCCAAATTAGTTTAGGAAAATCATGAACATCGTAATCTGCTTTAGTTAAGTAAAAGCCTGTAAAATAATTTGAGGTGCGCCGCGCCAAATAAAATCACAAATTGCGTGTCCCTCTTTAATTACTTCTTTTAAAATATTTAGAACTCGGAACGTGCTATTTAACGAATTTTCATAGCCCCCGCAAAGTTAACGATGCGTTAGTTGCTTTAAGCGCGTCTTTTAATAATATTACCTTCTTAAACTCGCGTATGCATTTCATGTGACTCAAATCCAAATCCTAAAACGTTGAATAACATGTGTTTCGAATTGCGGGTGCATTTCATGTGACGCGATCCAAAGACATGTTTTAAAAGACGTTCAATCTTCCTTAAAAATTAATTAAAAGCGGTAAATAATTTAAAATTGCACTATAGGATGAACATGTATTAAAATTAGATATTAGGCCAATTATGATAGTTTAAGCGACCGTGCTAGACCCACGGGATCCGGGGGTGCCTAACACTTTCCCTCGGGTCAACAGAATTTCTTATTCAGAATTTCTGGTTCGCAGACTCCATTCGGGAAGTCGAAATTTCCTCGATTTGGGATTCAAGATAAACCGATGACTTGGGACACCAAAAGCCAAACCTATCCCAAGTGGCGACTCTGAACAAATAAATGATCCCATTTCGAATAATGTCACTTTAAATGGAAAAACTCCCATATACATTATCCTTCGGGGTAGGTGTGTAAAAAAAGAGGCGTGACTATATTTATGCATTGAAATGTTAAAATTATAACTTTGTATTATAAAAAATATAAATATGCTATTTAGGCACAAAATAATATAAAATAAAGGGCAATTGTGTGAATATAGGCCATTATTGCAATATTAGACAAATAACTTAAAAATGCTAATGTAATTACATGTAATGAAATAAAATGTTTGAAACCTATATTATAGGTGGAAAATAATTATTTTAGATAACCAAATCATCACAAGATAATTTAAGGGATAATTATTAGATATTTATATAATAAAAAATATAAAGGAAATTAATTTTGAGCTTTAAAAATTATGAAAAATATAGGAAATGCTTGTATAAGCTTGTAAACTAAATAATGATGCAGACATGATATTTTGAGAGTGTATAATGTACCGAGTATGTAAGGTAATAAAATAATTGAAAGCTGATACTGAAATGATAATATAATAGCTGAAAGTAACTGGGAGTCAAAGATGATCTGGAAATATACTTACGTGCTGATACTGACTCAACTCTCTCAATATAGTAAGTAATATAAATGTCGGCCCTATAAGGCTCGAAACGTGTAACTGCTCTGCCATAGTAGGCTTGTTCATAGGCGTTCGGCAATACTAGGCTCTGTATCTCGGCCATTCTGGGCTCGCTCATAGGCGCTCGACCAGAATAGGCTTGGTATGTAACTTACCATCTGATCAGAGGTTGCCCAATAGGGGCTTGCCCACCGATTATAGCTCGATGGCGGTGAAAATATTGTAATACTGTATATATATAGACCCTCTGCTCTCTTGACTGGAAGAAGACAAAACTCAATTGAATATAAAGTCCCGATAAGGGAGAATACTGTAACTTATGAGACTAGAATAGTGTATATATATTCGGGAGTATGAACTTCTCTTTATGCCTCATTGTCAAACACATGTAATTACAAGATCATGCCAAAATGAAGGAAGGCTTAGACTTAACATACCTTATCACGATTTTTCCAATAACCAAGTTGAACTCACCTCTTCGCACCTTAATCTACAACAATGATAATGTCACGCCCCAAACCTGGGGAGGCATGGCTGACACTCAATGCCGTCTGGCCCGAGCGAACTACTCTATAACTCTTTTTTTTCTTATGCAACTATCATAGGCCAACATGGCCACAACTCGCAATGTATAACTATAAGTGGGTAACACTGTATCAATAAACTATCGTTCTTAAAACATGAATATATATGGGCCGTCAAGGCCTCTGACATACTATACAAAATGAACCTCTGTCTACAAGCCCTCTATGATTATTTGACATAAAATGGGACAGGGTACCGGCCTACCCATTGTAAGCACGTGATTTTTGCCCTACATGAAAATAACTCCTAAAAATAGACAAAAATAATTTTTACTGATTTGTAGGTTTTTTATTTAATTGCATGACATGCGTTTTTAACATTTTAAAAAAAAATCATAGAAAAAAAACCCCATAAAAATGTCACATTTTAATTTCAAACTACCTTAGGTTTAATTTGCATTTAAAAATTAATTACATTGAGCTAATTGTGCTATTAATCAAAAATTAAAAAATGATCATTTTTACATAGTTAGATAATTAGCTTAATTTTACAATTTGAATTAATTTAGGAATTTAGTTTAGGTTTTTAA
>MU743420.1:0-22927 GCA_026770625.1 Nicotiana glauca
AAACACAGAACTAATTAATAATATATAAATATTAATCTAAAAATACCAAAAATGATTTTATAATTATAAAATGCGATTAATTGTAAAATAAGCTATAATGGCAATTTCATGCAATTTAGCTTTAGAAATTCCAAATAAATTTGTAAAAATATGCAAAAATCATATTAATTATATTTTATTGTAAATATGAGAATGAAATACTCTATTCACCAAAAAATGATAATTTTGGGAATAATTTTGGATTTTGTCCTATAAAAATAGACAACGAATTGACTCTAAAAAAATCTTAAAAATTGAGGAAAAATACCAAAACTTTTGGGCATGCTTATATATGTATGCAAATGCTATTTTGAAAGTATTTGAGTATAAAAATGTATAGGGAAAAATTGGGTATCAACAGATGATAGGGTAGCCAATGCATCGACGTACTCATTCTGGACTCTGGGAACATGCTGAAATTCTGTCTTTGTGAACCTATTTCTCAACTCTTGTACACGATACAGATACGGGAGTATGTTGGAGTTCTTGGTTACCCATTCTTCTCGTACCTGATGTATAAGTAGGTCTGAATCTCCAATCACTTGTAGCTCTTGAATGTTCATGTAAATAGCCATTTTGAGTCCTAAGATGCAGGCTTCATACTTGGCTATATTGTTGGTACAGGGGAACCTGAGTTTGGCAGACACCGGATAATGCGGATTGGTTTCTGATACTAGTAATGCTCATATGCCAACTCCTTTGAAGTTTGCTGCTCCATCGAAGAACATTCTCCAACCGTCATAGCATTCCGTAATGTCTTCTCCTTTGAATGATACCTCTTTATCAAGAAAATATATTTTTAGGGGTTCGTATTCTCCATCCACAGGGTTTTCAGCGAGGTTGTCTGTCGGTGCCTGTCCCTTTACTGCTTTTTGAGTTACGTAAATAATGTCAAACTCACTTAACAGGATTTGCCACTTGGCTAGCTTGCCAGTGGCATGGGCTTCTAAAAGATGTACTTCAAGGGATCTATTCTTGATATGAGATATATAGTATAGGCATAGAAGTAATGTCTCAGCTTCTGAGCTACCCAAGTCAAAGCACAACAGGTGCGTTCCAATAGAGAATACCGGGCCTCGTACGGGGTGAACTTCTTATTGAGATAATAAATGGCTTGCTCCTTCCTTCCCATTCCATCATGTTGCCCCAGAATGCAACCAAAAGCTCCATCTAACACTGTAAGGTAGAGTAATAAGGTTCTACCTGGCTCGGGTGGGACTAAGACTAGTGGTGTTGATAGGTACTCCTTGATTTTGTCGAAGGACTTTTGGCTATCATCGGTCCATTTGGTGGCGTCATTCTTCTTTAACATCTTAAAGATTGGCTCATAGATAATAGTAGACTGTGCTTTGAATTGGCTGATGTAGTTAAGCCTTGCTAAGAAACTCAACACATCCTTCTTGTTCTTTGGTGGTGGTAGTTCTTGAATGGCTTTGACTTTCAATGGATACAGTTTTATACCTCGGCGGCTCATAATAAACCCAAGCAATTTCCTAGATGTGCACTTTGCGGGGTTTAGTTTTAGGTTTTACCTCCGCAATCTATTGAAGAAATTCCCAAGATCTTCTATGTGGTCAGTGGCTCTCTTGGATTTGATAATAACATCATCTACATATACCTCTATCTCCTTGTGTACCATATCATGAAAGATGGTGGTCATGGCCCTCATGTAGGTGGCCCCTACATTTTTCAGGCCGAATGGTATCATCTTGTAACAGTACACTCCCCATGGTATAATGAAAGTCGTTTTCTCAGTATCTTCCTTATCCATCCAGATCTGATGATAACCAGCAAAATAATCTATGCATGAATGTAACTCATGATTGGCGCAATTGTCAATTAGGATGTGTATACTTGGTAAAGGGAAGTCATCTTTCGGACTTGCCCGGTTGAGATCCTGGTAGTCGACAAAGACTCTGACCTTCCCATCCTTCTTTCGTACTGGCACAATGTTGGCTAACCATGTGGGGTATTCTACTACCCTGACAACCTTAGCTTTGACATGCTTGGTGACTTCCTCCTTGATTTTCAAACTCATATCAGGCTTGAACTTTCTGAGTTTTTGCTTTACCGGTGGACACATAAGGATCGGTTGGCAGTTTGTGAGCCACAATGGACATACTTGGACCAGTCATGTCAACATACGACCAGGCGAATATGTCCTCATACTCCTTGAGAATTTCTATATGTTCTTTCTTCTCTGATGGCGATAGGTGAATGCTGATTCGTGTTTCCTTGACGTTTTCTGCATCTTCCAGGTTGATAATTTTGGTCTCGTCTAGGTTGGACTTAGGTCTGTTCTCAAAGTTCTCAAATTCTTTGACAATCTCATCAGGTATGTCATCTTCCTCCGAATCAATGTCCATTTGTTGCATTGTGTCATTGCAGGTCACAGTCATTGGTTCATCAAGATAAGTAATATTAATGTTGTATTGGTAAAGCAAGGGGAGAAAATGATAGCAATAAATATTAATTCATAAGAAAAATCAAATGCTTTTGATAAGTTGAATAACTGTTTTGAACATTGGAGATCTTATTGCGGGAATTGAAAATGAGAAAAGAAAATCATTCAGTAAAAATAATGAATAATGCTTGTTTTAGCCTTGCTACCCCGAGGCACGTCAGGCTTTGGATGTTCTAATGGTCCAATTCTTAAGATGTGCCCCTCCGCTCACAGCCTGTATGGAAGGGCCTTCCGCTCCCTCCTCCTCGAGAATAACACAACAGTCCATATCATTATCCTCTAGAAACAAGTTCTTCACTGCTGCAAGTGCTTCTTCTTTATCTGACCCATAGATGACATCAGCCTGTTTGAAGGTCTGCTCTAGATACTGTATTGGTTGCTCTAGTGTGTAGTAAGGACCACACTATGATGGTGACCAGTTATTGAACCCAGGTGTAATCATATCCCAAACCGAAGGTGGTGCCATGCTTCTTGAGTTTTATGGGTTTAGAGATTCCTTGGAGGTCCTTGCTGAGCCCTTTGCCAGGTTTGTACCCACTCCAACTTAGTATACTCTCGATTTTGGTATCCCACAATTTGTCTTTATCGATAGCATTTACCTGTTCAATGTGGTGGTACGTTTATCCACCCAGCTTCCTCATTCCCTCGATCGCTGGAATAGTTTGGCGACTATATAAAGGGTTGCTACCATCGCCGTGGATGATCACTTCCTGGTGATTCCATTCGAACTTTAGTGCCTGATGCAGTGTTGATGCTATGGACCCAGCAGCATAAATCCATAGCCGTCCCAACAGCAAGTTGTAAGACGCTGGTACATCTATTACTTGGAAATCAACCTCGAACCAGGTTGGTCCCATCTGCAAGCATAGAATCATCTAGCCAATGGTGCACCTCTGAGAACCATCGAAGGCTTTTACATTGATTGCTCTGTCTTTTATATCAGGCAGCCCTTTACCCAACTTCTTGAGTGTTACTAGCAGATAGATGTTAAGACTGGAACCTCAATCGATCATGATTCTAGTGATGAAATAATCTTCGCATTCCACGGTGATGTGCAATGCCTTGTTATGCCCCAGCCCTTCAGGTGGCAGCTCGTCCTCATGAAAGGTGATCTTATGGATTTCCCAAACTTGTGCTACCATATTATCCACTTCCCCACTAGTGATGTTACTTGGTACGTATGCTTCATTTAGCACCTTTAACAAAGCATTCTTATGCGCCTCGGAATTTGCATCAAAGAAAGAATAGATATTTGTGCTGGCGTCTTGTTTAACTGGTCGATGACCAAATATTCCTTGGCCTGTATCTTCCTCCAAAGGTCGTCCAGACCTGTCTTAATGAGGGTGGCCGATTGGAGGCCTGCTTGCTTGATTCAGCTAGATGTTCAGGGGTATAGACGCTACCAGTTCTTGTCATACCTAGTGCAGCGACAATTTCTTCAATCCTGACCTTACCTCTCCTTCTCGCCTCTGTTGTATAGTCCCAGGATATGTTATTTTTATAGATGGTGTCAAGGTTTACATTGCCACTGGGATCGGCGCGGCTATCCTCACTCCGAACAGAACATGTTCCTTAGGTGGCAAAACTGTAATCTCAAATTGTACAGGTGCATTTGCTGGAGACTCGAATTCTACCTCAATTGTTACCTTTGTCTTTGCGGATGGTACTGCTTCAAAGTCAAGTGGTACAGACATATTCACCTCAGTGTCCCCAGACGGTTGGATATGGACTATGATTGGGTTGAGAGTAATTTTTGGTTTCTTTAGGTCATCACCTTCTGCGATCAACCCGATTGATCCTTCGGGATCCCAGTCATCTTCTATTTCAATCATGTGGATACCTCCACCCTTATGGTCTAGCAGAGGGTTGTTGCTGACATTTGGAGCGAGTTCTTTTGCCACAATAATCTTGTTATCAATTAAAGAATGTATCTTGTATTTCAAGGAGCGACCCTCATCGATGGTGTGCCCTTTCATGCCGGAGTGGTATGCATAGGACTTGTTTGGGTTAACCCACTGAGAAGGATTCTAGGGGGTTGCAGCAGGGATGTGGGTGACATAACCAGCAGCTTTGAGTCTCTTATACAGCTGGTCGATGTGTTCATCGACGGCCATATATTATTTTGAAGGTCTGCGATGAAAATTAGGTCGGGTCTAGGGAAATTTTGGTATGCAAGGGGTGATGGATAATGAGATGGTTGAGAATTATAGGTTTGGTAGACATGAGCGGGTTAGGAGTATCTGGGGGAAGTAGGTTGATATGTAGGAGGTGGAATTGACTGATAAGTTTGTGGTGAAGCTTGGTATGAAGGCGAGGGTGCTTGGTAATTTTGAGTTGGCTGGTATGTGAGTACAGGTGTTGGGTAAGTTTGGTATTTGAGGGGAGATTTGGTCCTCTATGCAACCATCACGGCCCCTACGTCCCTTTTCTTGGACGTACTACCAGATAGTAATGCCTTATTTGTAGCTTGCAAGGTTTCGAAGTTTGTAACCATATTGCTTTTGATACCTTCTTTAATTCTTTTGCCCTGTATGATAATGTTAGAGAACTTGTGGTTATCAATTATCATCAGCCGTTTATAGTACTACGGGTCCTGATCCCGGACAAAGAACTTGTTCATTTACTCCTCATTTAAGGCAGGTCGGACCTTAGCAGCTTCGGACCTCCAGCGAGTAGCATACTCGCGAAATATCTCCGTGGGCTTCTTCTTAAAATTCTAGATGTAGAACACATCTGGTGCGTTCTCTGTATTAAACCAGAATCCATAAAGTCAGATTCCATGCCTACCCAGCTTGACCACTTCTTGGGATCTTGGCTGATGTACCAAGATAATGCATCTCCTTTCAGACTCCTCATTAATAGATTTATGTGGATCCTTTCATCTTTCCCTACTCCAACCAAGTTGTCGCAATATGTTCTCAGATGGACCCTTGGATTACCCGTACCATCAAACATTTTGAACTTAGGAGGTTTGTACCCCTCAGGAAGTTCGACATCAGGCTGTATGCAAAGATCCTCATAGTTCAGACCCTCAATTCCCTTGCTTCCCTCAACGCCCTGAATTCGGCTGGTCAATCTCTTAAGTTCCTCAGACAAGTTCCTGATAAGCATATCCTTTTCATCAGACTCAGGTGTGCATGAGATAGGTTGGGTGGAATGTGGCATGGTCTCCACGTAAATAGGAGTGTTATGGTGGCCTGGTGTATAGGTGTGGAAATGGTCATTTTTACAGTTTTGAGGTTCTGGGATGAGTAGTGAAGTGTTGTTTGGGGTATGGCAGGTGTTACATTGGTTCTTTGGTGGAGAAATATGATTGTGAGGAGCGGGATGATTCTGTTGTTTTAGGATATTCTGAGGAGGTGTAGGGTTTTGAGTGTTGGGGAAGTTGATATCAGGGGTGTTTAGGGAAAATGACAGATTTTCCAGATTCCAAACCTGTTCGAGTTGTTCTTGGAATTTTAGTAATTTCTGTTCGAGTTGGGACACATTCTCGTTAGGAACCCGAATACCCTGACTATTAGTGGCCTCAACCCGTTCAGCTAGGTTCTCCTTCCTGACGTTGTTCAAATCTTTCATCTTTCCTTTGTTCTTGCTTTTAACAGGACTAAGAGTGGGAGTGGGTGGAGGGCCCCTAGATCTTGTGAAATAAGATGATGATGATGCCAGAGTGCACGAACTAACCTTTGGGAAGGGGAATAAATAAAAAATAAAAATAAAACAAAAGGTAACCAAGTCAGTATGGATTATAAGAAGTATTGCAATATTTAAACACATAGTGCGCGAATGTAAATCGTGTCTTGATTTTGGGAACCCCTTTGTGCTCGAGGTAGACCTAGCGACAATTTGATTTAGAGAACTTAGAACGCTAAATGCCATATTTTATTGATAAAAATAGACGAATCCCAAAACGACACTAAATAAGCAAGAAATAAAAGTCACTAATGGTCATTGGCCTTATTACATTCATAAAGCGAAAAAGTAAATTCCTATCTATTAGGTCCCAGAAGGACCTTCCTCAGGTTGAATGCCCTCGTTGATCAAATCCTAAAGTTCGCATCGGTTCACCAGTAAAAATACCTTTGCCAGGTGTTCTCCTTCATTTCCCTCAACGTTCTGGCAATCGGTGACTCTTTCCCTCACCTTTCATTCCAATTCCAAAAGGTTGTATTCCAGATATTCCAACTTTTCGCTGGATTTGGCGGCCCTCTCTTTCCATTTGTTGATTTGGTTATTTGACGGAAAATTCCTCCACCAGTCTAGAAAGAGTGAAGGTGTGCTAACCATACCGAAGCTGGGGTTCTTCATTTTCTGCAAAATAAAAGGGTTAAGACCATAACGCCACTAGACTCGACAATTAAACACCAACAATTAGAATGAAGCATTTAGTTCTCCAAATAAATGCACAGAACGTGATTATGTTCGTTTGGGTTTTGGGAAACCCAGTGGACTTTTGGACAAGGCTATCTTAAAGGATCTTTATGTGGACAATATAACTGACCCGGCTAGGTATGACCATGATGCATGCACAATTTAAAGAGGGTAAGGTTTCTATGAGGTTTTAGACTGGTACCATTGAGAGGAAAACTCAAGGGGGAAGGTGCGAAACTGTCGACTGCACCGCTAATCGACTAGTTTTACTGCAAATACGCCTTTCCGAATTTAGGGGGTAATGATATAGGAAGAGCGCAACCACTCATCAAGCATTGATATAGTATTTGTTTGGCATGAGTATAGTATAATATTGGTCATAATTATGCAATATTTAAAAGCATGTTGACATGTATTTGCACGTTAAGAAAGCGATAAATACAACAGTTTTATAATTTAAAGCAATAGTGAAGGAAAGAAACAAGAAAGATATGTCAACTTGCTTTTGAAGAAGAAATTAAATGCTTAAAGAAATTAAACAAGTAATCTCACATGGGGGGGGGGGGGTACAAATTCACAAGAACAATCTGAAATGGTAAAAGCCTAAAAAAATCCCTAGCGTAGTCGCTATGCTGTCGCGCCCTCTTTTTTCCTTAATCGGAAGTTGGGTTTATGACATTCTGGATGTAGAACAACTTTTTCCATTTGGGAAAGGTGTTTTACAATTTTGAAGAGTCGTCACCTAATGATTTAAGGTGCATTAGGACACCTATAGGGTTCATTTATAACTATGTTTGATAACCAAAGATATGGTAAGGGCTTCAAATTATCCTAAGGGGAAGGTGTTAAGCACCCCTCAGGATCCACTAGTGTGGTTCTCGGCCAGATAGTTTTTTGTAAATATGTACGATTAGCAAATAAGCAAGTACTGGCTCAAATAGTAGGGGATTTAAGTTCGAATACACATGTGTAAGAAAACATCTAAAAAAAAGGCAAGATTTTGAAAAGGAATTACGATTTAAACTATTGGGAATGTAAAGGGGAAGGGGGTCCTAGGTTTGTTTATAATATGAATCACATCAATGCAATACCGGTATGACACACCTCAAAGAGGGGCTACACGTGGTATTAGCGCACTGGTCATAATATCCATATCTACCCTTTCCCGCCCCGTGAAAGTAATTAAAGCGAAGGTTGGTCTAGACACTTATAGCATGCTACTACCCTTCCGGGAGGAATTTAGGACTCATATCCTATAAGAAGGAGGTTCTAGGCAGACCCTCTGGTTTAAAAGCAAAATACTAAGCAACAAACAAGCACATGTAAGACTACATTTAAGGGGAAAACATAGAAGCAAGTACAAGGCTCAAGTATACCTCCACAAATAATGCACATAGATAGCATGACTCATGCACAACTAAAGTCTGAATTTAGAATCCTAAAGCAGGGTGTCTAAGTGATAACATCAGAACCATATTTATTATATGACTCAGAAAAGAAGTCCAAATCAGGCTTGCCTACTGATTTTTATAGTTGATAATCGAACAAAGGCAGTTCCAATTTCTATTTAAGCAGTTTCCTATGGCTTGCCTAGGCGTAAAGCAGTATACAACAATTATTCATAATTATTAAGACAGTTTGGAAATTATTTTACCCTAAGAGCATGCTATTCTAGTTGGTACTAATGCAGAGATTATTATCTGTTATTTCAGAAAAACACATCACAATGTGAAAATAATTACTTCACTATTTTTTCATGAATCAGTAATTAACTATGCATTTTAAACAAAATGCAAATCGGACCCTAGAACATGACATCTAATATACACATGTAAATGGCAAGGCTATTGAAAATAGAATCCCTAAGGCATGATTTCTACATGTACACAAGAGTTGTAGAATTGTTGAAATACAACTTCTGAAAGTACAAGAGTAACAACTTATATGCCAATGTTGTTATTGTCCTAGGAGCAGGATTTCTAAGTGATAAAACATGGATTAGCGAATGAGGTGCTGAAGCAAGAAACATATGTCCCAAGAACATGATTTCTAATGCATGTATGAATCCTAAGCATGGTTGCTATTGCACAATTAGGAATATAAACCTAATAATATGTCTTCTACCCTTAACAAATTATAGCATACATATTTACCATATCCCTTTTAACTAGCCACCCCAATACTTGTTTACAAATTATTACAAACTATGTGATTAAATGACACAAGCGGAAATGAAAAATAAGAAGTTACGACTATAGAAAGCCTGATTTTGACTTCCTCGCTGAGTTATGTAATAAACCACCTCAAATGCCAATAGTGTTTCATAACCTTTCTCATATCTGGGTGTGTCAGAGTTTCCTAAGGCCCTCGAGGGATTCTGGCAGTGCTCACACCCAGATTGCATAACCAAAACAAAGTGAGTGCAGTATGGAAGAGCCAACTTTTATGTGTCCAAGTTCAGAGGGAGCTCAAGGTTCCCAAGGCAAGGCTCACACAAAAGGGGTAGAACCTAGTGTTCTGAGAATATAGTGAAAGTGTAGAACACATGTTTGAAAAGGAGTTTGTTTAAGAAAACAGTTTTGAAAATGATTGGTTTGAAATAAATTTGCAACAACAATAGAAGAATTGCTTAGGGAAAACAATTTTGAAAAGGAAAGGGGATACGAGCAACAACAACACATACAGAACAAGTTCAAAGAGCAGTACAACTTCAGAAATTACAAATAGGGAAGTAAGGGTTGGGGACATAGGAGACCCAAATGAGAAACACATAGACATGGCTGAGAAGAGATGAATATAGACCAGTAAGTATAAAGAACAAGTAGGGACTGTTTGATCTTTATAACACAAACAATCACTTCAAAGATTTAACAAAAGAATCATTCTTGAAATTAGAATAAGACATAGGGATAAGGTATGTGAGTAGTCATGCAGGGGGATCTATTATACATAATTAGTCATGAATTAGTGTCAATCAAGTGCGTTCGGAGACACACTAGTTGAGGTAAATAAACAGGAACAAGCAGACATGTTGATTACATTTTGAACAAGGGAGGGCATAATTTTCAGCATGATGAGTAAAACAGTAAACAAGAAGTGCAATTTAACAGCATGAGCCATTAAGTCAGTGCAGAAAGAGACAAGGATTGACAAACAAGGGAACACATAGAGTTGAGTTGCAGAATTTGGACTAGGAACATCCCAGTTGAAGAAGAGAAGTGCAGAAAAAGTAAAGCAATCAGAGTTCCACAGCCTAGCCTTGGCTTTCAGCCGGCCAGACAAAGCAGTAGCACACGTAGTTGAGAAAGAAAAGAGAATTTGAGTGTGTATGTGTGTGTTCTAAACTATTTTTTTCTGTCCCTTTTGTTAATGAAAGACGTATGGTATTTATAGCTTTAAAAATAAGTGGAAAATAAGGTAACAAGTGAAGGTTTAACACAAATATGGAAGTAATCACAATTAGAATCCCATTAATACAAATACTTCCCTTTAATCAGGAAATTACAGCTCAAACAGATACTAACAAGGATAATTAAGGAAAGAAAATCAGTTCGAGAAAGATTGATTTTTACCATATAAGGGGTAGTAAAAGTATAGGGCATATGATTGAGTCTTCATACAGAATACACTAATTTGGGGAAAGGATTCAGCGGGGGTGAAACATCATAGCAAATAAAGGAATGGAATCAATCAACTAAACAAACGAGTAAAACTTTAGGGGTTTATAAGAAACCTTGCAATCAAACCGTAACTTAAGGAAATCAAGATCAATCAAGAGGGAGTCATGATTCTGCACTTCGACATATAAATAGAGAAGAATGAACAGGCGTATCAGACATGCAAGGTCAACCATATTGACAAAAGAAGCAGACTAGATGGACACAAAAATGCAAAAGTGACATGATTAGACTAAGGACTACTCGAAGCATGGTAATTAACAAAGTCCAGTAGTTATGGTTAACACATAGAACCAGAGTGAAAAATCAACCTAACAATTCAATAGGATCAGGCCAACACATAAAAACAAGTAAAGAGAGTCTTTAAAACTTACAGTAACAAGTGAAGAAGTCTTTAAAAAATTAGGGTTTTAACAGAGTTGAGTTAAAAAGCGTTGAGAACTCAGAATCAGTCAAGATAAACAAAGAAAAGTATCTAACCATAAAGAACTCAATCAAAACAAGTATACATACAAAACAAACAAAGACAATTCCAGATTCCTGGATAAAACAAAAAAATACTTAGGGTTTTCAACACGACGAATCAGGTAGAAGAAAACATAAACAAACCGTTTAAACATAGTAAAATCATATGAAAACACTGAAAATCAAAGGAGAAGTCCTTTTAAAAGAGGTTAAGAAACTCTAATCTTGAAGACGGAGAGCCACTTTAAACAAAATCGGGAAAACCTTTGAGAAAAAAACCAAGAGTTTCACAATATATGCATATCTAAGGTAGATCATAAAGAAGATGGGAAAATCTTTAAAGTTAGGGTTTCAGAGAACCCAGAAAAAGTGAGAAAACTTCAAAAAGTTACCAATCTAGCTGGAAAAGTCACAGATCTTACTCGAACGGTCGTGGATGGCAGAAAAAAGGCAAGGGAAACCATGTGAGGTGAGTGAACCGCCTTTGATTCACTTGAGGGCCTCAAAACGATGACACATGTTCAAGAGGTAGCCATAAGGCTGGTAGGTGATGAGGCCACCATGGATTCAGGCAAGGAGATGGCCGAAGAAGGTAGGTGAAGCTCATCGGAGAGGAGGGGAGGGGAGGGGAGAAGGTTCTAGAGAGAACCAGAGAGAGAGAGAGAGAGAGAGAGATGATAGTCGGTTGAGTGATGAATGAGAGAGTTTGGGGGGGTCGTTTGGTTTAATTTAGGAAGGGGAAATGAGGACCGTTGATCTGAATGATCAACGGTCCAGATTAAATGGGGTAGGTGGGTCGGGTATGGATTGGGTTTGGCTTGGGTCCGATGGATTTTTTAATTGGGTTGGGGTCTGTTTGATTTAAGCTAGATTTGAAAGCCAATTTTGGTTATAAGTTAAATAGCCTTTTTCCCCATTTAATTTATAGAAAATAGTAGATAATTTCTAAAAAATAATTTAAAAATACTAAAATGATTTAAAATACATAATAATAATTTAAAATTAAGGATCCAATTTTATGCATATAAAACCTAATAAAACCTTGGAAGGGCTAATATTGCAATTATGTGCAATTTAGCTTTAAAAAAACTTAATAAAATTGTCAAAATATGTAAAAATTACTTTAGCCATATTTTGGCATAAGTATGGAAATCCAATAGGAGAATTATCAAAAATAATAATCTTGGAAATAATTATCGGGGATTTTATGGATAAAAAGGGAGAAAATAAATCAATTTAAACCTATAAAATTATAGAAAAATAATAAAAAGCTTGGTCACGCTTATATATGCATATATATGCTATTTTGAAGGTATTTTGCATATTGAAAATATATAGGGAAAAATTGGGTATCAACAGCTGCCCCTCTTTACTTGGGAAGGATGAAAGAGTTTTCGCGTAAAGAAATGATGGCCAATTTTGACCGAGCGAAATGGTTTGGGAGGATTTAAGCCGAACTCTGGCTTTTGAGTTTCCTATATATCCCTGGTTCTATAGGAATCAGGCCGTATGTAGTTCAGGATCCAATGGCGGAGCACGCCGATGAAGATATTCCAAGAACATACGCAATATCTAGGGTCGGATGAGTGGACGATTTACGGGAATGGTTAGGTTTGATTATGGTTTGAGGGAACTAGAGCGGAATCTCTCCCGCTGGGTTAGCCGTTGCTTTTCATCTTTCCTGCAAATAAACAATACAAGCATATATTGTGCGTAAATTTAAACATGATGCAAATTCCTGCTGGACCATGAATGTTGTCTTTGGACGGTTTGGAATGGCGTCCTCAGACCATGATGTCTTGGGCCATGAAGTGTAAATAAAGGATTTGCAGGCCATGACATGAAGTTCTCGGGTTATGAGGATTGTACCTCCGAACCATGACGCCTTTGAATAATAATATGCAAACGATTGAAAGAGATCATCAGGCCATGACATGTTGTTCTCGGGCTATGAAGATGGTGCCTCCGAATGATGACGCCTTTGGATGAGTTGGCGATATTTCAACCCATGAAGGATGCATTAATATGATGCGGACAAGACAGAGCTTAGTCTTGCAAAATAAAGGGCAGAGCTTAGCCCGTAAGAGAAGCGAGATAAATACTGCTTGGGCTAGCACTTAGTTTCGAAGAAAATAGGCAGAGCTTAGCCTCGAAAGGCAGAATGATAGCCTTATGCAAAGATACGAATACAGATGGAGGTAGAACTTAACCTCGGAAGGCAGAAAGGTAGCCTTATGCAAATCGGAAGGCAAAATGGTAGCATTATGCAATGCAGGTACAGATGGAGATATCGTTTAGTCTCGGAAGGCAGAATGGTAGCCTTATGCAATGCAAGAATGTAGATGGAGACATCGTTTAGTCTCGGAAGGCAGAATGGTAGCCTTATGCATGTTGGAAGGCAGAATGGTAGCCTTATGTAGATTGGAAGGCAGAATAGTAGCCTTATTCAAATTGGAGGGCAGAATGGTAGCCTTATGTAGATTGGAAGGCAGAATAGTAGCCTTATGTAGATTGGAAGGTAGAATAGTAGCCTTATGCAATGCGGATGTAGATGGAGACATCGTTTAGTCTCGGAAGGCAGAATGGTAGCCTTATGCAAGAATGCATATGGAGATAACGTTTAGTCTCGGAAGGCAGAATGGTATTCTTATGCAGATTGGAAGGTAGAATAGTAGCCTTATGCAATACGGATGCAGATGGAGGCAGTGTTTAGTCTCGGAAGGCAGAATTGTAGCCTTATGCAAGAATGCAGATGGAGACAACGTTTAGGCTTGGAAGGTGGAATGGTAGCCTAATACAGGAAATAAAATAACAAACGATAGTAGAGTTTCCTTAGCTGATAGCATATTGCGACGTTGTGATTACTGCGATCATTGTGACATACGGGACATCACTGGTACGTGCTGATATCAGATGTTGGCAAGTGCAACAGTTCTGAGAATCCTATTTTTGAACAATGTTTGTTCCATGGGCATACAGTATGTTTAATGATTTCACAATCCTAGTGCCTGCATCCAAAGAAAAATCGTGAGTTTTGTAAGGGGGAGGTTAGTTCGTATCCATACTGGCTTTTGCTTTACTCGTTCGGCTTTGACATGGTGATATCGTCTGTATCATTGAGGTAGCGTTGCAAAATAAAGCAGTTTCAAAACATGCATGATTTTTTAAAGGTATGACATAAATGTATAATTAAAAATAACTTTTAGATAAACCGACGACTGTGACGTAGTTCAGGACATTGACACCTCTCATGCTAATGGAATTTTGAGGGTCCTCCTAAAAATTCTGCCCCAGTTTGACGCGTTGACACTTCTGACTGCTGCTCGTGCAGCAATCAGCTAAAATTACTTTGGAATTTTGAGGGTCCTCCTCAAAATTCTGCCCCAATTTCCAATTGCGGGGGGGAGGGGGGAATAAAATTTTTTGTTGAATTGTGAGCAAACCCATAGGGCTGCCTACGTATCCCCTCTTAAAAGGGAATTAGGTCAGGCATAGTTCAAATTACATTATATAAGGAAAGAATAGAGATTACACATATTAACGTTTGATTGCATCTGAATTAATCGGCTTTGGCTAGACTTCTCTATCCATTTCTGCAAGTATGAGGGCTCCTACAGTAAAAACCCGGTGAACCATGTATGGAACCTGCTAGTTGGGAGAGAACTTCCCTTTGGCTTCATCTTGATACGGAAAAATTTTCCTTAACACCAACTGCCCTGGTGTGAACTG
The DNA here is from genome assembly GCA_026770625.1 of Nicotiana glauca. NCBI lineage: Eukaryota > Viridiplantae > Streptophyta > Magnoliopsida > Solanales > Solanaceae > Nicotiana > Nicotiana glauca. The sequence goes on from MU743420.1 coordinate 14,743, forward strand.
TCTGGGCTTGACTCCTTTGTTGAAGGCTCTGGACATTCTGTTCTGATAGAGTTGACCATGCCATACTACATTCATTCTCTTTCCATCTATAAGGGCTAGTTGTTCATAATGATTTTTCCATGTCTGTAACGTCGAGCTCAGCTTTTTCTATGATCCTTAGGGAAGGAATTTCCACCTCAGCGGGAATGACAGCCTCTGTACCTTAAACTAGCATATAGGGGGTTGACCAGGTTGATGTACGGACTATGGTGCGATACCCTAGTAGAGCAAATGATAATTTCTCGTGCCACTGCTTATGCTTCTCTATCATTTTCCTCAATATCTTCTTGATATTCTTGTTGGCAGCTTCTACAACTCCATTCATCTGAGGCCTGTAGGCTGAGGAATTCTAGTGTCTGATCTTGAAAGTTTCACACATAGCTTTCATCAAGTCGCTGTTGAGGTTGGAGCCATTATCAGTAATGATTGACTCGGGAATCTTGAATCGACAAACGATGTAGTCACGGACAAAGTCTGCCACGAATTTCTTAGTCACTGCTTTGTAAGATGCTGATTCGATCCATTTGGTGAAATAGTCGATGGCTACTAGGATAAACTTGTGTCCATTGGAAGTAGTAGGCTCATTTGGTCTGATAACGTCCATTCCCAAGGTGGCGAACGACCATGGTGAGCTTGTTGTGTGAAGCTCGCTTGGAGGTACCTTTATCATGTCTGCATGTATCTGACAACGGTGGCATTTTTGGACATACTGGATGCAGTCCGTTTCCATAGTCATCCAAAAGTAACCAGCCCGGAGTATCTTCTTTGCTAAGACAAAAATATTCATATATGGACTGCAGGTCCCAATATGAATTTCCTCTAGTAGCTTGGATGCTTCCTTTGCGTCGCCACATCTTAATAATCCTAAATCGAGAGTCCTCCTATACAGGATTCCTCCGCTGTGAAAGAAGTTGTTAGACAATCTCCGAAGTGTGCATTTCTGAGTAGGATTAGCAAGCTCCGGGTACTCTACTTTTGCCAAATATTCTTTGATATCATAAAACCAAGGCTTTCCATCTGCTTCCTCTTCAACCCGGGCACAGTAAGCTAGCTGATTATGGATTTTCACCGGAATGGGATCAATGAAATTCTTGTCTAGATGCTCTATCATAGATGATAGGGTAGCCAATGCATCGGCGAACTCATACTGGACTCTGGGAACATGCTGAAATTCCATCTTTGTGAACCTCTTTCTCAACTCATGTACATGATGCAGATACGAGAGTATCTTGGAGTTCTTGGTTTCTCATTCTTCTCGTACCTGATGTTTAAGTAGGTCTGAATCTCCAATATCTAGCAGCTCTTGAATGTTCATGTAAATGTCCTTTTTGAGTCCTGAGATGGAGGCTTCATACTCGACCATATTATTGTTGCAGGGGAACCTGAGTTTGGCAGACACCGGATAATGCTGACCGGTTTCTAATACGAGGATTGCTCCTATGCCAACTCCTTTGAAGTTTGCTGCTCCATCGAAGAACATTCTCCAACCATCATAGGATTCCGCAGTGTCTTCTCCTAGGAATGATACCTCTTCATCAGGAAATACATTTTTAGGGGTTCGTATTGTCCATCCACGGGGTTTTCAGCAAGGTGTTCTGCCAGTGCCTATCCCTTGACCACTTTTTGAGTTACGTAAACAATGTCGAACTGACTCAATAGGATTTGCCACTTGGCTAGCTTGCTAGTGGGCATGGGCTTCTGAAAGATTTACTTCAAGGGATCCATTCTTGATATGAGATATGTAATATAGGCACAGAAGTAATGTCTCAGCTTCTGAGCTACCCAAGTCAAAGCACAATAGGTGCATTCCAATAGAGAATACCGGGCCTCGTACGGGGTGAACTTCTTATTGAGATAATAAATGACTTACTGCTTCCTTCCTGTTTTTTCGTGCTTCCCTAGAACGTAGCAGAAATCTCCATCTAACACTGAAAGGTAGAGTAATAAGGGTTTACCTGGCTCGGGTAGGAATACGACTAGTGGTGTTGACAGGTACTCCTTGATTTTGTCGAAGGCCTTTTGGCAGTCATCGGTCTATTTGGTGGCGGCGTCCTTCTTTAACATCTTAAAGATTGGCTCAAAGATAACTGTAGACTGTGCTATGAATCGGTTGATGTAGTTAAGCCTTCCTAAGAAACTCATCACATCCTTCTTGTTCTTTGGTAGTGGTAGTTCTTGACTAGCTTTGACTTTCAATGTATACAGTTCTATTCCTTGGCGTCTCACAATAAACCCAAGCAATTTCCCAGCAAGAAACCCAAATGCGCACTTTGCGGGGTTTAGTTTCAGGCTATACCTCAACAATCTATTGAAGAACTTCCTCAGATCTTCCATGTGGTCAGTGGCCCTCTTAGATTTGATAATAACATCATCTACATATACCTCTATCTCCTTGTGTATAATATCATGAAAGATGGTAGTCGTGGCCATCATATAGGTGGCCCCTGCATTCTTCAGGCGAATGGCATCATCTTGTAACAGTACACTCCGTACGGCGTAATGAATGCCGTTTTCTCAGCATCTTCCTTATCCATCCAGATCTGATGATAACCAGCGAAGCAATCTACGAATGATTGTAACTCACGCTTGGTGCAATTGTCAATCAGGATGTGTATATTTAGTAAAGCGAAGTCGTCTTTAAGACTGGCCCGGTTGAGATCCTGATAGTCGACACAGACTCTAATCTTCCCATCCTTCTTTGGTACTGGCACAGTGTTGGCTAACCATGTCGGGTATTCTACTACCCTGAGAACCTTAGCTTTGACCTGTTTGGTGACTTCCTCCTTAATTTTCAAACTCATATCAGGCTTGAACTTTCTGAGTTTTCGCTTTACTGGTGGACACAATGGATCGGTTGGTAGTTAGTGAGCCACAATGGACGTACTTAGACCAGTCATGTCATCATACGACCGGGCGAATATGTCCTCATACTCCTTGACAAATTCTATATATTCTTTCTTCTCTGATGGCGATAGCTGAATGCTGATTTGTGTTTCCATGACGTTTTCTACATCTCCCAGGTTGACAATTTTGGTCTCGTCAGGTTGGACTTAGGTCTGTTCTCAAAGTTCTCAAATTCTTTGACAATCTCATCAGGTATGTCATCTTCCTCCAAATCAATGTCCATTTGTTTTATTGTCTCATTGCATGTCACAGTCATTGGTTCATCAAGATAAGTAATATTAATGATGTATTGGTAAAGCAAGGGGAGAAAATGATAGCAATAAATATTAATTCATAAGAAAAATCAAAATGCTTTTGATAAGTTGAATAACTGTTTTGAACATTGGAGATCTTATTGTAGGAATTGAAAATGCAAAATTTAGTAAAAATAATGAATAATGCTTGTTTTAGCCTTGCTACCCCGAGGCACGTCGGGCATTGGTTGTTCTAATGGTCCAATTCATAAGATGTGCCCCTCCGCTCACAACCTGTATGGAAGGGCTTTCCTCCCTCCTCTTCGAGAATAACACAATAGTCCATATCATTGTCCTCTAGAAACAAGTTCTTCACTGCTGCCATTGCTTCTTCTTCATCTTACCCATAGATGAGATCGGCCTATTGGAAGGTCTGCTCCAGATGCAGTATTGACTGCTCTAGTGGGCAGTAAGGACCGCACCTTGGTGGCGATCAGTTATTGAATTCTTCCCTGGTGTAATCATATCCCAAACCAAAGGTGGTGCCATGCTTCTTGAGTTTTATGGGTTTTGAGATTCCTTAGAGGTTCTTGCTGAGCCCTTTGCCAGGTTTGTAGCCACTCCGACTTAGTATACTCTCAATTTTGCTATCCCACCATTATCGACCGGTTCAATGTGGTGGTAAGTTTCTCTACCCAGCTTCTTTCTTCCCTCGATTGCCGGAATGGTTTGGCGACTGTATATAGGGTTGCTACCATCGGCGTGGATGATCACTTCCTGGTGATTCCAATTCGAACTTTACTGCCTGATGCAGTGTTGATGCTACTTCCCCAGCGGTATGAATCCATGGCCGTCCCAACAGCAAGTTGTAAGATGCTGGTACATCTATTACTTGGAAATCGACCTTGAACCAGGTTGGTCCCATCTGCCAGCATAGAATAATCTCGCCAATGGTGGACCTCCGAGAACCATCGAAGGCTTTTACATTGATTGCTCCGTCTTTTATCTCATGCAGCCCTTTACCTAACTTCTTGAGTGTTACCAGTGGACAGATGTTAAGACTAGAACCTCAATCGATCAGGATTCTGGTGATGAAATAATCTTTGCATTGAACGGTGATGTGTAATGCCTTGTTATGCCCCAGTTCTTCAGGTGGCAACTCGTCGTCATGAAAGGTGATCTTATGGCTTTCTAAAACTTTTCCTACCATATTAGCCACTTCCCTGCTAGTGATGTTACTTGGTACATATGCTTCATTTAGACCTTTAACAAAGCATTCTTGTGCGTCTCGAAATTTTGCAGCAAAGAAAGAATGCATATTTGTGTTGGTGTCTTGTTTAACTAGTCGATGACTGAATATTCCTTGGCCTATATCTTCCTCCAAAGGTCGTCCGGACCTGTCATAATGAGGGGTGGACGATTGGAGGCATGCTTGCTTGATTTAGCTAGATGTTCAGGGGTATAGACTCTACCAGTTCTTGTCATACCCTGTGCGGCAACAATTTCTTCAATCCTGACCTTACCTCTCCTTCTCGCTTTGGCTATATAGTCCCAGGGTACATAATTTGTATAGAATGGTGTCATGGTTGACATTGCCACTAGGATCGGCGTGGCTATCCTCACTCCGAATGGAACATGTGCCTTAGGTGGCAAAACTGTAACCTCAAATGATGCGGGTACATTTGCCGAAGACTTGAATTCAACCTCAGTTGGTACCGGTATCTTGCCGGATGGTGCTGCTTCAAACTCAAGTGTCACATACATATTTACCTCAGCGTCCCTAGACGGTTGGATCTGGACTATGATTAGGTTGAGAGTAATTGCTGGTTTCTTTAGGTCATCACCTTCTGCGATCAATCGGATTGATCCCTCAGGATTCCAATCATCTTCTATTTCAATCGTGTGGATACCTCCACCCTTATGGTCTGGCAGATGGTTGTTGCGGACATTTGGAGCAGGTTCATTTACCATAATAATTTTGTTATCAATCAAAGACAATATCTTGTCTTTCAAGGAGCAACACTCATCGAGGTGTGCCCTTTCATGCCGGAGTGGTATGCACGGGATTTGTTTGGGTTAACCCACTTAGAAGGATTCTCGGGGGTTGCAGCAGGGATGTGGGTGGCACAACCAATAGCTTTGAGTCTCTCATACAGCTGGTCGATGGCTTCAGCGATGGCCGTATATTATTTTGAAGGTTGCGATCAAAATTAGGTCGGGGTCTAGGGAAATTTTGGTGTGCATGGGGTGATTGACAATGGGGTGGTTGAGCATTATATGTTTGGTAGACATGAGCGGGTTGGGAGTATCTGGGTGAAGTAGGTTGATATGTAGTTTGTGGAGATGACTGATAAGTTGGTGGTGGAGCTTGGTATGAAGGCGAGGGTGCTTGGTAATTTGGAGTTGGCTGGTATGTGAGTGGAGGTTTTGGGTAAGTTTGGTATTTGAGGGGAGATTTGGTCCTCTATGAAAACATCACGGCCTCTACGTCCCTTTTCTTGGAAACACCACCGGACTATAAAGCCTTATTTGTAGCTTGCAAGGCTTCGAAGTTTGTAACCATACCGCTTTTGATACCTTCTTAAATTCTTTATCCCAGTTCGACGATGTTAGAGAACTTGTGGTTCTCAATTATCATCAGCTGTTCATAGTACTGCGGGTCCTGAGCCCGGACAAAGAACTTGTTCATTTGCTCCTCCTCTAAGGCAGGTCAGACCTTAGCATCTTCGGACCTCCAGCGAGTAGCATACTTGCGAAATGTCTTCATGGGCTTCTTCTTCAAATTCTGGATGTAGACCACATCTAGTGAATTCTCTGTATTAAACCTGAATCTATCCATAAATTCAGATGCCATGCCTACCCAGCTTGACCATTTCTTGGGATATTGGCTGATGTACCAAGATAATGCATCTCCTTTCAGACTCCTCATAAATAGCTTCATGCAGATCCTTTCATCTTTCCCTACTCCAACCAGCTTGTTGCAATATGTTCTTAGATGGACCCTTGGAGTACCCGTACCATCAAACATTTCAAACTTATGAGGTTTGTACCCCTTAGGCAGTTCGACATCAGGCTATATGTAAAGATCCTCATAGTTCAGCCCCTCAATTCCCTTGCTTCCCTCAACGCTTTGAATTCGACTGGTCAATTTCTTAAGTTCCTCAGCTAAGTTCCTAATAAGCAGATCCTTTTTATCAGACTCAGGTGTGTATGAGATAGGTTGGGTGAAGTGTGGCATGGTCTCCATGTAGATAGGAGTGTTATGGTGGCCTGGTGTATGGGTGTCGAAATGGTCGTTTCTGGAGTTCTGAGGTTCTGGGATGAGTAGTGAAGTGTTGTTTAGTGTATGGCCGATGTTACATTGGTTCTGTGGTGGAGCAACATGATGGTGAGGAGCGGTATGATTCTATTGTTTTAGGATATTCTGAGGAGGCGTAGGGTTTTGAGTTTTGGGGAAGTTGATATCAGGGGTGACAAATTTTCCAAATTCTGAACCTGATCGAGCACTTCTTGGAATTTCAGCAGTTTCTGTTCGAGTTGGGACACATTCTCGTTAGGAACCCAAATACCCTAACTATTAGTGGCCTCAACCCATTAAGCTAGGTTCTGCTTCCTAATGTTGTTCAAATCTTCCATCTTACCTTTGTTCTTGCTTTTAACAGGACTAAGAGGAGGAGTGGGTGGAGGGCCCTTGAATCTTGTGAAATAAGATAATGATGATGCCAGAGTGCCCGAACTAACCTTAGGGGAGAGGAATAAATAAAAAATAAAAATAGAACAAAAGGTAACCAAGTGAGTGAGGATTATAAAAAGTATTGCAATATTTAAACACATAGTGCGGGAATGTAAAGCTTGTCCTAATTTTGGGAACCCCTTTGTGCTCGAGGTAGGCCTAGAGACAATTTGATTTGGAGAACTTAGAATGCTAAATGCCTCATTTTATTGATAAAACTAGACGAATCCTTAAACGACACTAAATAAGCAAGAAATAAAAGACACTAATGGTCATTGGCGTTATTACATTCATAAAGCAAAAAAGTAAATTCCTATCTATTTGGTCCCAGAAGGACCTTCCTCAGGTTGAATGCTCTCGTTGACCAAATCCTCCAGTTCGCGTAGGTTCACCAGTAAAAATGCCTTTGCCAGGTGTTGTCCTTCGTTTCCCAAAGCGTTCTGGCAATTCGTGACTCTTTTCCTCACCTTTCCTTCCAATTACAGCAGGCTGTATTCCATATATTCCAGGTTTTCACTGGATTTGGTGGCCCTCTCTTTCCATTCGTTGATTTGGTTATTTGACGGAAGATTCCTCCACCAATCTAGAAAGAGTGAGAGTGTGCTAACCATACCAAAATTTGGGAACTTGTTCTTTATTTTCTGCAAAACAAAAGGGTTAAGACCATACCACTACCGGACTCGACTATTTAGCATCAACAATTAGCATGAAGCATTTAATTCTCCAACAAAATGCAAAAAACGTGATTATGTTCGTTTGGGTTTAGGGAAACCAAGTGGATTTATGGACAAGGCTATCTTAAAGGATCATTATGTGGATAACATAACTGACCCGGCTAGGTTTGATCATGATGCATGCACAATTTAAATAGGGTAAGGTTTCTATGGGGTTTTAGACTGGTACCCTTGAGCGGACAACTCAAGGGGAAGGCACAGAACTGTCTACTGCACCGCTGATCGACTAGTTTTACCGTAAATATGTCTTTCCAAATTTTAGGGGGTAATGATATAGAAAGAGTGCAACCACTCATCAAGCGTTGCTATAGTATTTGTTTGGCATGAGTGGAGTATAACGTTGAACATGATTATGCAATATTTAAAAGCATGTTGACATGTATTTGCACGCTAAGAAAGCGATAAATACAACAATTTTATAATTTAAAGCAATAGTGAAGGAAAGAAACAAGAAAGATATGTCAATTTGCTTTTGAAAAAGAAATTAAATTCTTAAAGAAATTAAACAAGTAATTGCACATGGGGGGGGGGGGGGGAAAAAA